>JAGFVP010000175.1:0-58732 GCA_021031095.1 Bathelium albidoporum
GGATGGGATGGGATGGAAGCGGACTGGGTTGGGGAATCTTGGGATAGGTAAGGTAGGGAGTTGGGTGGCTTAAGTGATGGGGAAACAACGCGTGAGCTGGCCAGATACGTACTGTCTAATTTTTATTCTTGCTGTTCAACATCTCAACTTTCTTTGCTTCGACGTCATCAACGCTTTTCACGAGGCTATTTAATCTTTGGTTAGATGAGTTTGCGGTATTTTGCTTGGTCTAGTCAGACTGTTCTTTGCTTAGACGCTGGTGTTTATTTCATGGAGGAGGAGGGCTCCAGCGCTCGTTCGATGCAGCATTTTACAAGATACCACAGACATGATCATTTCTTAATTTGGCTCAGGAGTGGGAAGTGATTGGGCGGAGTGAATCTTACCATGCAGTTTTATCCGGATACTACGATTTGTTTTTGCGGTAGAGTGATAAGGAGAACTAGTTCAACCAATCACTTTCGATGCCTGTACGTGGACATACATATGTAGAGACATGAGAAGCATTTTATGCGTAAAAAAACAATTGACGGAAAACTCATCCATTGGCTAGAGTAATATTATTGATTAGGCGCGATTGGACGCAAAGTGTATGGAAAGTTAGCCGAGACGGAAAACCTGCCCCGCAGTGGTGACAGGCCTCGGGATTTCAGGGCCGAGCTCTTCTCCTCTCTGCATGTTTGCCTTGCCCGCAGCTTATCGCCCAGTCAAAGATGTGATCCTCTACATAAGGGCGGGAAGCCCTCATTGATGTAAGTCTTGGTTTTCAGCAGCTCTCAGAAGTGCCAACTGCAACATTGTTCTGATACGATGACCGCAGTATCCCCAACAAGCTTTTCTGTGTCTAGAAAGACAGCAATTGTTACTGGAGCTGGCTCGGGTGAATTTCAGACGCCCCCTTATGAAGCAGATTCATGGATAGGTTGCTAATATCCCAGCAATACAGGTATCAACCTCTCCTTTGCCAAGTTGCTCCTCTCCCGCGGCTGCAATGTCATCTTCGCAGATCTCGCCCTCCGACCCGAAGCTCAGAAAGTTGTCGACGCACACTCGTCCACAACAAATGACAGACCGCGAGCCGTCTTCGTCGAAACCGATGTGGTCCAATGGCCACAGCTGCAACGCATGTTTGACGTCGCCGATCGAGAGTTTGGCGGCGTCGACATTGTTTGTCCTGGAGCCGGCATCTACGAACCGAAGTGGAGTGGCTTTTGGCACCCTCCCGGCGCTTCTTCCATTGCCAAGGACACGGTTGAAGGCGGGCGATATGCGAGCTTTGACATCAACATTACGCATCCAATCCGGACAACACAACTCGCCATTGCAGCATGGCTGAGCCCAAAGCCAGGACAGCAGAAAGTCAGCCCGACGAACCCGAAGCGAATTGTACATATAAGCAGCATTGCTGCTCAGATGGCGGCCTTTCCGGTGCCACTGTACATTGCAAGTAAGCATGCGATTAGTGGGTTTGTGCGGTCATTGGCCACTCTGGACGTGTTGGGCATCCGAGTCAACGGGGTGGCTCCTGGGGTAATCAAGACTCCCCTGTGGACAGATCACCCGGAGAAGTTGAAGTTTGTAGATGAGAAGCAGGATGACTGGGCAACCGCAGAAGAGGTCGCCGATGCTATGCTCAAGATGCTGGAGGATAATGCCATGGTTGGCGGCACAATTCTTGAGGTCGGGCACAATCAGACTAGACTGGTCAACGAGCTGAACGATCCTGGACCTAGTGGGAGTGGAAACACGGTCAGTTCGATAGCGGTTGGGTATCAGGAAGTTTTTGACTGGCTTGGGCAAGAAGACTGGGGAAGAATCAAGCAGTCAAAGCTTTGAGTGGAGAAACACCATCGTGGGATTTTTGCATGGCGCCTTTCCACACCGTTGGCGGAGAAAAGAGTTAGCAGTGAGAGTGCCTTCGGGATGCTCGAACTAAACTTCCCGCAGCAAATGGTGCTTCTCTAGTGTCTCGGCAGGCCCGGATGACATGCACCATGTGTCAAGATTCATAATCGCTCCGGGACTTGCTCTTGCCAGCAACAGAAATGGGACGTTGATGAGTGAAGCTTTTTTTCCACGCTTTGATCAGGTTCAGCATGATGTATCTGCAGCACCACGAGCTGCCGTGAGGACCTTCAAACTTACACGTGTGTAGCGCGGGCCCGTGCTGAGGCATAAAACGGATTGATGCTTATGTTAACGCTGACAAGACCCTTGTGACGGAAACCGTCGCAGACCATTGGGCCCCCCAACAGGCTTCGACCGGCTTGGGCGGGAGGTGGCGGGGCTGTTCGTCATAGTGAACCCTGAGCAAGCATTAAATTTACTCCTGCGCCAGCTTATCGGAAACTCACCTACCTCTTCATATACCCTTCTCGAACTCCGTTGCCCCATCAGCCATCCTCCAGACAATCCAGCACTTCGTAAATCACCACAATGTCGAGCTCACTTGATCAGCTCAAGGCCACTGGCACCGTAAGCTGCTCAGCTACAGATGTAAGCTTCAACACAGCTTACGAGATGACAGACTGTCGTTTGTGACTCCGGAGACTTTGCCACAATCGACAAATACAAACCTCAAGACGCGACGACCAACCCTTCGCTCATTCTCGCTGCGTCCAAGAAGCCCGAATATGCCAAGCTCATCGACGCTGCGGTTGAGTACGGAAAGTCGCACGCCAAGGGCGTTGACGCCCAAGTCGACGCTACCCTTGACAACCTACTCGTCCAGTTCGGCAAAGAAATCCTGAAGATTATCCCAGGAAAGGTTTCCACTGAGGTCGATGCTCGCTTTTCTTTTGATACCGAAGCTTCCGTCAAAAAGGCTCTTCACATTATCGACGTACGTATTCGCCTATCCTGTCATAAACGCGTCACTGCTTACCTCTTGCAAAGCTTTACAAAGAGCAAGGCATTGACAAAGACCGCATTCTCATCAAGGTCGCTTCAACATGGGAGGGCATCAAGGCTGCTCAGATCCTCCAGTCGAAGTACGGCATCAACTGCAACCTGACCCTCATGTTCTCCCTCGTCCAAGCCATTGCCGCAGCGGAAGCGGGCGCATTCCTCATCTCTCCCTTCGTTGGCCGGATTCTCGACTGGTACAAGGCGGCCACCAAGAAGGATTACCCCGCCCAGGAAGATCCCGGTGTCAAGAGCGTCCAGAGCATCTACAACTACTACAAGAAGTACGGCTACAACACCATCGTCATGGGCGCCTCGTTCCGGAACATTGGCGAAATCACCGAGCTTGCTGGCTGTGACTACTTGACCATCGCGCCCAACCTACTCGAGCAGCTGTACAACTCCAAGGACTCTGTCCCTCACAAGCTGCACGCCGAGGGCGCCAAGTCTCTACAGATTGACAAGAAGAGCTACATTGACGACGAGGCACTCTTCCGCTTTGACTTTAACGAGGAGCAGATGGCTGTCGAGAAGCTGCGCGAGGGTATCTCCAAATTCGCCGCCGATGCCATCACGTTGAAGAGCATCTTGAAGGAAAAGATTGCTGCATAAGGTAATCCGTAGAAGGCGGGTCAGGTGATTTGGGTTCCTGGGTTCGGCCGCCATCAGCGATGGATGGCATTCCGGAAATGGGGGTATTTCATGAAAGTTTTGTTTTCCTGTACGCACAAAGATGATCCATGATAGTATGAATTAGAAGGCTTTCATTTTTGTCCTTCTCCTTGGCCAAAATTCTAGACCTGCAAGATTAGTGGGCGCGCCCGGTGTTTATCACGGAGTAAGGGCCGAGCCCGAGTGGATGTCCGGTCAGAATGACGAAATGCCCCGCTTTATATTGGAGTCCCGCAGATGTCGACTTCATTTGCACCTCTTCCACCGCGTCAGCATCAGTTCTCTGTACAATCCTTCTTCATTGAATACACTAGCCCTCTCAAAATCCGCCAAAATGGTCAAAGCAGGTCAGTCACTCGTTCAGCCGCAGTAGTAGTCGCCCTTTCTGGTCATCCTCGACCCCACTTCCAATGGCGGGGCATGGATGGGAGAGCATTTGAGCAAATTTCCACGAGCTACGAGAGCCAATCAATCAATCTTTGGTTGTGCTTGAGTAGGGTTATAGAACACTTTCAACTATCTAGCATTGAATACCAGCCCAGATGTCGATCTCGAAGGCTGAAAAGGCAGCATCATCCATCGAAGATAGCGGCCCCAATTTGCAGCCGTCTCCCAATTCTATGCAAATTCACTTTGAGCCTCTACTCTTCTTTCGTGTTTGTCATGAGCTGACGACCCATTCAACAAACAGTTGCAGTCCTCCGTGGAGACTCCAAGATTGGTGGCACCGTCCACTTCGAACAGGAAAGCGAGTCGGGCCCCACCACCATCTCATGGAACATTTCAGGCCATGACCCCAACGCCGAGCGCGGAATGCACGTCCATGCCTTTGGTGACAACACCAACGGCTGCACCAGCGCAGGCCCTCACTGTAAGCTCCACGTCACAAACAGCATGCTTTCAAGGCAGCGTCGAACGAACCGGCGCCAACATGTGCTGCCTGGCCTCAAAAACATACTGATCGTGATTGTTTAAAAGTCAACCCACAAAACAAGACGCACGGCGCCCCCTCCGATGCCGAACGTCACGTTGGGGACCTAGGAAACTTCAAGACCGATGGTCAAGGCAATGCCCAAGGCTCCGTTCAAGACAAGCTTGTCCAGCTCATTGGACCTCAGAGTGTTCTCGGAGTACGTGTTGGCCATTTTTTCATTCCTGAACACGTTTCATGACTTTTCGTTCCATGGAGCGAAACTAATGACTTGGTAGCGCACTATTGTCGTCCACGCTGGTACCGACGACCTTGGCAAAGGCGGTAACGAAGAGTCCAAGAAGACTGGTAATGCTGGCGGTCGTCCTGCCTGCGGTAATTCCTGCCCGTGAACGCAATATAGATACACTGTACTGATTCGTGTAGGTGTCATCGGTATTGCCCAGTAAACTCAGGAGCTGGAACAAAAGTCGATCCGGAAGGCAGGTAAAACCTGAATGGCCAAGCCTTGGCTTTTCTGGTTAATTGAATACGCCTAAGCATTGATCTAATGGCGTAAAAATTCAAATAAATTGACTTTATCCTTTGTCCACCGTTTCCACATAATCACCTATAGTTCTTAATGGCTGCTGTAAGAATCTTGCTTCATAGAAGAAGAGGGTCGGACAGCTTTTAGCTTTAAAGTGCTATGAGCTACCGACCAATACTGAGGACATATGTTGGTTGAGCCATGGTCCACTTGCTCCTGTGGGACATCAAGGTCCTCTCAGGCTGATTGAACTATGATTGGAATATGAGTCCCTGTTCCTGTTTGACCCCACACCGCTTGCGCAGAGATCGACATCAATTTTGGCACAAATTCGCACAATACACCAACACTCTAGCAAGCCCCTCCTCCTTGACTTTACGCTGGACCTTACAGCATAACTAGCCTGCCTTTTCGATTCCCCTACTCCTTCTCCTCACGCTTTTCATTTCGGAGACAAAATTCGCGCGCGAATCTACTACACACCTTGTACAAAACCACCATCGGTAAGCATACCTGATCGCGTGACGGCTATACTGCCGGTGCTTCCAGGCAAATAGTACCGTTATTCTACAAGTCTGACAAAGAAGCGTGCACTGACTTGCGCACTGTCACTTCTAGCTGAGATCCCACTCGACTGTTTGCCATCGCAATGGCTCTCCAAGCTCAGGTTAAATCTGTACTTTCCGGCGATACACTGATTCTTGGCGCTGTCGGCAACCCAACCCGAGAGCGCACACTAAGCTTAGCTTTTGTATCTGCCCCAAGACTAAAGAAAGAAGGAGATGAGGTTAGCAACAATGCTCCGATACACCTTCCTTGCACTGCTTCGGCATCCTGCTGCAGCCAGCCACTGCAGATCTGATGCACCACGAATTCTTGACATGCATGCTAATCTCGTTCTTCCGACCAGCCTTTCGCCTTTGAGTCTCGTGACTTCCTCCGCCGCCAAGTCGTTGGTAAAGTCGTCCAATTTCAGGTATTCTACAAGATACCCACGGGCGTAAATCGCGAATACGGCATTGTGACACTACAAAACGGACAACAACTACCAGACTTACTTGTCGCTGAGGGCTGGGCCAAGCTGAGGGATGATGCAGGACGCAAGGATGAGTCTGAGGCCGGGACACAACTGCTGGAGAAGCTACAGGCACTGGAGGCACGTGCCAAGGCAGATGAAAAAGGTGTATGGGGGAAGAAGGGAGAGAATGTGGAGACCACATACGAGATGACAGATGTAAAAGCGTTTCTGGAGAATTGGAAGGGCAAGAACATAGACGGTGGGTTACGTTCGACCATTTGTGCGGAAGCATAACCTGCTAACTATGTCGCAGCAATCGTGGAGAAAGTCCTCAGTGGAGATCGACTGAAAGTCCGCCTCATGCCACTGCCTACACGACATACACAAACAACGCTATTGATTGCTGGGATTCGCGCCCCTTCGACAAAACGAACAAATCAAGATGGGACGGAACAAGCAGCAGAGGCCTTCGGACCCGAAGCGCATCAATTTGTGGAAGCCCGACTAATGCAGCGCGCTGTAGTAGTGACGGTACTTGGACTCAGCCCTGGAGGCCAGCTGGTTGGGTCAGTGAAGCACCCAATGGGTTCCATCGCAGAGTTTGTCCTCAAAGCGGGTCTCGCAAGGTGTACCGACCATCATTCGACAATGCTCGGCCCAGAGATGGGAGCACTTCGGAAAGCAGAAAAACACGCAAAAGACAACAAACTGGGTGTATTTCAAGGCCATGTTGCCCAAAAAGCCACCGGAGGTGAGGTTGAAGTCATTGTGAGCAGGGTATGGAGTGGCGATACCTTTACGCTGCGCAACAAAGCTGGCAATGAAAAACGCGTCAACCTGAGCAGTGTGCGGCAACCGAAGCCATCGGATCCCAAACAAGCACCCTGGGGCGACGAAGCCAAGGAGTTCATGCGGAAACGCCTCATCGGCAAGCATGTCAAGGTCACGACTGATGGGAAGAGACCTGCTACTGACGGATACCCAGAACGTGAAATGGTCACATTGAAGCAAAACAACCACAATGCCGCATTGTTGCTGGTTGAAAACGGCTACGGCTCCGTAATACGACATCGGATGGACGATCCAGATCGGTCGCCAATCTACGATGAACTGCTAGCAGCGGAGGAAGCAGCACAAAAAGAGGGCAAGGGAATATGGGCTGCCAAACCACCCGCAACTAAGTCATACGTCGATCACTCCGAGAGCTTAGAAAAAGCCAAGAGACAGATGACACTCTTGAGCAGACAAAAGAAGGTACCTGCCGTTGTTGACTTTGTCAAATCTGGCTCTCGCTTCAACGTCCTCATACCACGCGAAAACGCTAAAATTACATTTGTCCTTGGCGGCATCCGCGCTCCCCGATCTGCCCGCAACGAAAAGGAAACGTCTGAGCCCTTTGGTCAAGAAGCCCACGATTTTGCAAACCGCCGATGTCTACAGCGAGATGTCGAGATCGACGTCGACGATAATGATAAAGTTGGAGGTTTCATCGGCACGCTCTACATCAATCGAGAAAACTTCGCCAAGCTGCTCCTCGAAGAAGGCCTTGCATCTGTCCACGCATACTCAGCCGAGAAATCCGGGAATGCAAACGAACTCTTTGCTGCCGAGCAACGCGCCAAGGACGCACGAAGGGGAATGTGGCACGACTACGATCCTGCCCAAGACGAAGAAAACGGCGTTGACGGCGCTGACCACTCATCTGCTACCAACGGCACTGCCAACGGGGACTCCAACGCTGCCGTTCCTTCCCGGAAGGTTGACTACCGCGACGTCTTCGTCAGCCACGTCGACATCGAATCGGGCCACCTCAAACTGCAACAGCTCGGCGCCGGCCTCTCCGCTCTGCAATCGCTCACGGACGCCTTCCGCAAATTCCACCTCAACAAGGCCAACGCCCAACCACTGCCCGGCCCGCCCAAGGCGGGCGACATCGTCGCCGCCCAGTTCAGCCAGGACGACGAGTGGTACCGCGCCAAGGTGCGGCGCAACGACCGCGACCACCAGCTCGCCGACGTCGTCTACCTGGACTACGGCAACGCCGAGACGCTGCCGTGGCGCCGGCTGCGCCCGCTCACGCAGGCCGAGTTCGGCACGGCGCGCGTCCCGCCGCAGGCCGTCGACGCCGTCCTCGCGCTCGTCCAGCTGCCGGCCAACCAGGACTACGTGCGCGAGTTTGTCGAGTTCGTCGAGCGGGCCACGCGCTGCGGGGAGAAGCAGCTGATTGCGAATGTCGACGCGCAGGATGCGGCGAGCGGGACGCTGTACGTGACGCTGCTGGAGAGCGTGGATGCGGCGGGGAGGGGGGAGAGTTTGAATCGCGATGTGGTGCGGGAAGGGCTGGGAATGGTGCCGAAGAAGTTGAAGGGTTGGGAGAGGGGGTTGACGAAGGAGTTGGAGAGTCTGAAGGCCACGCAGAAGGAGGCGATGGAGGAAAGGAGGGGGATGTGGGAGTATGGCGACTTGACTGAGGATTAGGAGGACGGTGGGTTAAATGATCGGGTCTGGATTTGGTGGTCAAGTTTGAAAGCATTGCTGGGCACAATCGGAGCGAGGTAAAAAGGGAGAGTTGCATCAACATCATGAATGTGCATAAGGCTGCTAAAATACCGATAGCATAACGCTTCACAGGAAATTCCTCTGTTCTTGAGACACTTCCCACTGCCTTAAGCCTGCGATGTCATTCGTTCACTAACTGTTAAGAGAAGTGTACTTCTCGAGGTCTGACGGACTGGTGATGTCGAAAACGAACACGCTAAAGCCATTCTGCTTCGTTCCATGCAACAGGTAAGTAGCAATCCTAGCAATTGACAAAAACCTGCACTCAAGAGCAAGTACCAGAGATCCGTTAAACAAAGTAGATGTGAGGCGTGAAAGCAATGATGTTTTTGTCAAGAAATCTCCCGTTGATGTATCTTTCCGGCGGCACTTCCCCCTTGCCGTTCGGCAAAACCAACGTCTTTTTCAATCTAGGCGCCTTCACCGCCCACGGAGGCGGCTTTTCGAATACCTTCGGTCGTGCCATCAGCTCTGCTCGTTGCCACTCGGGCCCAACAATATACGGCGTGTCTCGGGGCAGGCCTTGCGCAATGTTTCGATTGAACGCATCCACGAGGAACTCGCTCATCACCGCCAGGATTGCGTAGCGGGTTGGGTCGGGATCGCGGGGATCGGGGATCTGGGCGACGGGCCAGCTGTAGCCCATGTGAAAGAACGCTTCCATCTCGTTGCGAAGCCCAATCTGGTCGTCCAATACGACGTACTCGTACATGCGGTAGAGGGCTGCCAAGGGCGTCTTGCCTCGCGTGTATGCCAGTCGGTGTTCGCGATGCATGAGTATGTGCTGGACTGCCGGTGGACGGCGTTGCAAGCGTGAAGGCTGAGGCTGAGAGTGCGCGTGAGTCGATTTTTCCTGAGCTTTGCGATGCGATGGCATGATTTGAAAGCTGATATGCTTTACTTGGGCGACGAATGATCTCAGGCAATCCATTTCAGTATTAGTTCCTGCTAAGCTGTCCACTCAAGAGGTCCTGGTCTTGGTTTTACGGGGTAGACGCAGCTTACTGGACTTTTAATGCACGCTTCGAAATGCGTCGGTTCTTGAGTACCATCAGCAAGCTTTTGCCAACCGCGGCGTGGTGACGAAATGTACGGAACCTTTCAAAACGATGAATGTAGCCTTGATCTCATAATCTACACCATATCCTAGGTTGTGGCTGCCATATATTCGTTGTATTGGTCTTGGTAACGCACTTCTGGCAGAACAAAACTCAGAGAAAATGAGCTCAAGAAGCAGAAACTGAGCAGGCTTGCTTGTGAATATGTGACCAGCAGCAGTAGCTGGCGGAAGCAGCATATGATGCTGTGCACGGCCTAGTGCACGGTGGTTCAACTACTGTGATCTGAATATCACCAGACAGCACAGCTTGAAACAGCCGAGTATACACCATATTTTCTGTCACTTTGCACGTGAATCAAAGTAGGTTCATTTGATATTCTTTGTCTCGAGATCCGGCTTTTGTGGCATTTTCCAGCTTGAATCCCTAAGGTTATATACCACGTTCAGAATGTGCTCTTGCTTGAACGCCTAAAGGGCACGAACAGGCAGACCTGGCTGTCGTACGCAGAGATGAGTCATTCGTGTAGAATCCGTGAAGTTTGGCTAAGATCGAGATAATCGGAACATTGGACCGGGCCGCTTATACGAAATATACGTGGGGCGTGTAAGCAATGATATTCTTTTCCCAGAAATAACTATTCATTTCTCTGCACTTTGGAACTTCGCCGCTTCTGTTTGGAATTACCAGAGGCTCTTTCAATTTTGACACCTTGGTCGCCCAAGCAGGCATGGATTCGAATACTTTCGGTCGCGCCCAAATCTCCCGCCATCTTTCTAGTGTTCCAACCATTGGAGGCGCATCTCGGGGTACTCCCATACGGATCTTTCGATTAAAAGCATCGACAAGGAATCTGGTTATCACCGCAAGTACTGCATATCTTGCGGGATCTGGGTCGCGGGGATTCGGTATGCCAGCAACAGACCATTTAGGACCTTCATCAAAGAAATCTTCGATCTCATTGCGAAGCTGGATAATGTCTTCGAGGACGAAGTATTCATACATTCGATAGAGTGCAGACAATGGTGTATTTCCCTTTGTGTAAGCTAGTCGAATTTCACGGTGCTTGAGGATGCGCTTGACCGTTGGTGGGCGACGCTGGAGCCGCGCAGATGATTCCCTTGTACACTGTCCGAAAAGAAGTGGGACTTTCTGCGCCATTCTAGAGATAAAAGCCTTTGTGTGTGCTTTGGCTGACCTTAAGCAGTCCATCTGGGTTCATTCACTTTCAGCGTGGGATATCTGATTGGCAGCAATCCTTATTCAAATGGGGTAAGTGGCAAGTACAAAAGCGCCAGTTGTTGTCAATGACTCGCTTCTGTGCTGCACCTTACAGTAGTTTAGCTGGCAGATTTCTGAGAAAGTCACGGGATTGTTTGCAGCGATCAGTGACTCGAATTGGTCATCCACATATATTCGACCTGTAACCCATACCGCAACGCTACTACATCTCCAGCATGACCTGCTTGGAACAAAGGAAAGCAAGTTCAGCAACTCTTTATATTTGAACACTTGGTGGTACGAGCTAGCCCACGTTCTGGTATTGAAAACGCTGTAACTGCCAAACACCATGAAATGTTGAAATCCAAGTTTTAGACTATCATGAGGATTCCGAGACCTTATTTTTCACGTCCGAGGTGCCAAAAAGCGTTAATTGCCACGAAGCTGCTTTCTGCCTTTGCATGAAACTGTGACAATCAATTGTTCGGGTGAAGTATTTCAGTTGTTAGTCGTCATATACCAATACCTTAGAAGCCGAACACGACTCCTGCAACAGTGCTTCCGATTCTGAAAGACTGCCAGTAAGTTTGAGTTAACCTCATGGAAGCGAATATTGAGGCTTTCAGATCAGTTTCTACAGTGCAGGCTGACGTTGCATAGCAGTAAATATGAAATCCTTACGACAGCATGCCAAGGCTTTGACCAGACAAGATTCTGTATATTCGAGGCGGAATTCTCAACGCGAGTCTACAATCAAAGAGTCTGCTAGCTATGACGCTGTCGAAGCCACTTTCAATGCCGAAGACAGAATTGATATAGATCCTCAGAGACAGCCCGCAACCAAGAACCACACTTTCTACAAATTTGATCACAGCCTTCAGAGTGACGATAGGCCACTTCATCTTAGGGAAGGAGAGCACCTTGTCTTCGACAATAAAAGCCAACGAGTATACCTCCTACAAGATATTCGCGCTCCTTCAAATCGAGCAGAACGGGATTCATGGGATAAAAGCTCGTCTCAAGCGCACCAAGGCCACCTGCAAGCTTACCCAAGTCATTTCAATGCACATCGGGACGCTTCTCAATGGAATCCGGCTTCCTCTTCGCGACAACCCACCTCTTTTGCAACTCAGACTGATCCAGTGGCAAGGTGTCAACCCTCCAAGAATCCACAGATCGAATCATCGGGAACAGCAACAAGACGAAGATCTGAAGCTGAAAGAAGAAGAAATAACCTCACTGTTCCGAGAGGTTTGTACCCTCATCCAGTTTTGCCAACCAGTCATCTTCTCAATGCGGAAGAGCTCAGGCAAGCCCTTCGCATAATTGGGGAGCACCTTGGGAATAGGGGGCAGCGTATCTATATTGTTGCACTTGGGGGTCTCGTCAATTGTGTTCTGCTTGGTTCTCGTCCCGTTACCAAGGATATCGACTGGTTCAATCACTTCCTTTCCAACGACCAATGGGACCAGCTGAACGCGGCAATAGTTCCTGCCTGCAATACCCATCCGAAGATAATAACTCGAACATTCAAAGACCATGCTTTGAACTCTATTGACTTGACAACCCTTGAGCGGATTGTCTGGGAGGCTCTCACACAAAAGACCACCGTTTTCCATCATGGGGGCCTCTATATCTACGCTGCGCCATGGATCTACCAGATTTCCGCCAAAATGGAACGTCTGGGCACACTGGATCCCAGTTCTGTACCGAATTCGTACGACCTTCACGATATTATTGCATATCTCCGGGCCCATCTGACCAGGAACAGCCTCAGTCCGAGACCGACAGTTTCATGGAAATATCTCTGGCGGGAGTGCAGTTGGTACGGGATCCTTTCGAAGTACAGAAATCGATATGAGATGTCTTGAGCTCGCACGGCAGATAAACAAGGGTTTCAAGGAGAAGTATGGTTTCTATGGTATCAGCGATCTTCCTGAGCCGTCGTCCGACGCACGTATCGCGGAATTGCCAGGAGACTTCCCATAACCTTCTGTCTCCAGCTTCACGGTCTTGATATTGAGGACTTCGAGTAGTTTCGTGTTTTGTTGGGTATGACTTGCCGGTAGTGTTGTTTGTTTTACGGCAAGAGCGGCTGTGGCTTAGCATAGTCAGAATCAAGAGCTCTATTGCCTCTGGCGCCCTCCTTTCAGAGCTTCACTTATATAGATACGCTCCATTCAATAGGAAACAACTGCTCTTTCCACACCACGACTTCGCTCGTTTCCTCATACTCCGTGTTAGAATGTATCTCCTATTTGTAATATGACAAGAACTCATTCATCAGTGACATGAAGGAGTCTTCCTATGGGTATCATTCATTCGAAACACTGAAGCTACTGATTTATTTCTTAAACTATGAGGAGTCTCAGTAAGAAACTCGGAGAAAAGCTGCTTGCTGGATAATTTGGCCAGAACGTGTGCAACAGAACATGTCCCTTTTCCCAAATTTTAACCACTTAGGGTCAGAAAAGCAATCAGAAACAATTATTGGACTCGTTTATGTGGTATAGTGTATTCTGTCTAGGTGAAAGAGCGAAGTGAAGAGCTGCCTAAGTACAGATGATCACACGCTTATGAGTGGTTTCCGCCCTGATACTCAGTGAGTCTAGAATGTGCACATTCCCATAAATACATGATTGCTGAATCTAAAATAAGCTCAGGCATCAAAGTCGATATTAGGTTCAAAAGTAGAGATATTCTTCTCCAAAAAAGGGACAGAAGCCCGCTCGTCGTGTTGCGGTGCATAGCCATACCTTGTCGGAAGCTCCAGTCGCTCTTCCAAGGGCTTGACTCTCGTTGCCCATCTCGGCTGTTTCTGCCATCGTAGTGGCTGCGACTTGCTCATCTCAAGTTCACTGGGCGTCTTTACTGCGCCTGGAATTTCACGAAGCAAGCCCTGCGCAACACACAAATTTAGCGCTTTGACTAAAGTTCCCGTCAGAGCTGCGAGAATGGCATATCGGGCTGGATCAGGATCGCATGGGTCAGGAATCGTAGATACATGCCAGTTTGGCTGCGCGTAGAAATACCGGATTCCTTTGCGAAGCTGCTTCTCATCATCAATCACAATGTTCTCATACATCCGATAAAGGATAGCCATCGGCGTGTTGCCCTTCGTCCTTGGCCTCCACGTCTCAAAGTGTGCCCTGAGGTACTTCACGTCAGGCGGGAGTCCTGCGTGACCGATGAGTGGCGGTTGAAATTTGTTTAACCTGAGAAGGGAAATGACGTCGATTATTGTCTCTTTCCAAAGTACCCTGGCTTCTTCTGGAGTCATCGTGCTTAGGACGACGTTGTATCGTATTAGATATGCCAAGGAATGGACTGGACTTTCGAAGCTCTCTAGAAGGGGAAGTAGAGATAAAAAGGAAGCCCCAAGAAAGCCTTGAGGGCCGTGGATACGTCGTAAGAATACGCAAGAAGAATATACATCGCACAACTGTGATTTAAATTTGTGTCCAGGACAAGCTTTTTGGTGGTATCACTTGGATTGCGTTGCAGAAGGGCTGACTTTGGTTGCCGAGAAAATGACTTCGCTTTTCAACTTGGCCAGCTGTGATAGTATCGGTGGAATATCTGCACAAGTAAGCCAAAGGCGGCTCACAATTTGATGGAAGCGATCCGAAAACTCAGTCTGCGACTGCTACGACGCTATAAGTACTGTAATTCTTGAGAAAATAGTTGTGCAAACCTTTGCAAGCTTAGCACCGAATCACGGAGAAGCATACATAGTCTGCTAGATTTCCAGACCAATAATTTTGAGCTCTAAGACTCTAGCTCCAGAAGATCATAAGCGGGCTGAACGGACAGCACATTTGAGCCGCCAAGGTAAAAAGCCCACCATTACAGAGGTCCATTTCAAAACTTTTGCTTTACGCTAAAGGTTGGCGTGTTAATTCGGGGAGCGTCCCAGCAGAATATACCCACTAATTTATTAGTTGACAATTGGACCAATTCCTGCAGCCCAGGGTAGAAACACGGTCATAACCCCGAAAATTCTAGGTTAAACTGTGTTAGACAAAACTTTTGAAATGGACCTCTGTACGCCTGCCGGAAGTGCGCAGCTGGCTTACTGACAATGAGACACACCCAACGCATGATAGGTGGAAATTGGTTCAAGTTCCAACCCATAGCAGCGCTTCTTCGGAGGACAATGCCTTGTCGACAGTAGCTTGATGACCTACGCAAGGACATTTGCTACGCTTGTGTTGCCCTTTATCTGCAAGTGGAGCGGGCACAAAATTGCAGCGGCACGCTATCATCAAAAGAATCGCTGCTGCAATCTCTGACCACGTCCATGCTCAACACCAGCGCGAGGTCTTGGCTTAAATCATTGAGGCTGTCATGTGCATTTCAAATAACACGACCAATCTGACTACTCAGGTAGGCAAAGAAGAGATCTACCCAGGAGTCGCTACAACGTGGCACGTTCAGCATAGGTTTAGTAATTGACGCCTCTTCATCTTTGTCACGAACTACGTAGACCTGTTTGTGGACCACTTGAGAGTGGCGTAGACTTACACAAATACGAACAATGATGGCTTACTTGTCGCCTGAATCTAAAAGCAGAAATGGAAATGGACTCAGGTGTTTGTCAAATGTGATTTCTCTTGTATTTGTTGGTTCCATGGTCAAGCAAGCTATGTCATAACCTGGTTCACGACTCATGCCGAAATCTCTCATCGGAGAAAAGGGCAGGAGAACATCTCACATAAATAGATAAGTAAATGACCAGGCGTAAATGTTCATGTCCAACAGCTTCTTACAAGCTTGTTTTTCCGTTGGTGGGACGCTGCCATCCAGCTTTGGAATGACCAATCGATGTTTCAGAGGTCGGGCTTTCTTGGCCCATGTTGGCAGCTGTTCCCACTTCTTCGGACGGGTCCGCAGCTTGTCCCATTCTTCGTCAGTTCCGATGATGCCAGGCGCATCGCGAGGAATGCCACAGCTGATCTTGTAATTGAACGCCTTGACCACGAAGCGCAGCAAAACAGCCAGAACCGCGTAGCGAGCTGGGCTTGGATCTTTGGGGTCCGGAATCGATGCGACTGCCCATTGCCAAGTGTTGAAGAAATATTCGATCTCGTTGCGCAGCTCGGTGATGTTATCGAGCACGAAACATTCATACATGCGGTAGAGAGAGGATAGAGGAGTATCGCCATCGCTTGATATCTTCCATGTATCCCTATTCGCCAGAAGATACTGAACAGTCGGTGGCCGATATAAATCATTGTCTGGTTGAATCGCTTTGTGTTTGTGCCAAAGACCCTTGACTTTGTGATATTTCGCTGGTACGTAATCCGTTGCGATCTTGAAGCGGCCGAGCACATGCATGACAGGTCTCGAAGTGGACTAAAAGTCTGTTTGATATAATACTTAGGGTTAGCCTTGCTTCAGTGGAAGGGCTCGGCAGTAACGAGGCAGTATTGAGCTGATAAAAAAGTTCGAGATGGTCAGTGCAAGTTGCGAAGACAGGTGGACTGTGAAAAAAAGCCTGAACAGTAAACTTAGTTTTGCTTAACCACGATCACATGCTGTGACCAAAAAAATCACACGCGCCGCACGAACACTGACAGTGAATGGAGTCAGTGCACAAGGACTCGTTTAAGCTAAGTCATTAGAAGCGTTACTAAACACAAGCGACTAAAGCATCCGAGGCGTAATAAAGCTAATCTTGCGACTTGCTAATAGACTATGTTTGGTCTGTTGATATCGCGTTTGATGCCTTTAGCATCAGCAACAAAATAACGCAAACAGAAGCGGTCCATTAAGATAGACTTAGAGATGGTGACGAAAACATGCAGGACAGGTACTGCCATTCGCAGAGTTCACAGTAGGACAAGATGGCTGACTACAATAGGATGGATCCTGGGTATATGCGTGATTTCGTTGCGAATTGTGCCGGAGGCGTCGTGAACGGGAAAAGCCTCAAAGTGCTTTGATCACGGACACAGGTCGTGCTTCTGGTCGCCTTACGATGAGATCTTGGAATCCAGAAATGAAACATTGACGAGATAAGGTGAAGGGAAAAGCGATTTGTAAAGAAAGTGGTCACATACGTTTGGTGAGTTCAGTCAAGGCCTAATAAGGTTCGACGATGTTTCCCTGCAGCGTCGGAGTCTCATGACAAAAGCTCTAACCAGATGTCAGGCTAAAGATGCATGAATCTACTGGCCAAGAAATCGGATGATTGCTAAAGCACCAGCGATAAGTCCAGCAGCAGTGGCCAGCAAAATCATCCTGCCTTCATTTGTCGTTGCCAAGTAAAAGGTCAACCCTATTATTAGCTCGCGTCTTCTCGCTGCAGTTTGTCGTTGTCCCCATCTAGTGTTCGGCGCAAAGGGAGATTCAACAGCTTCGATTTGTTCAGAGGCTGGAGGAGGGTTGGACTCTGATATGCTTATTGCCAAAGCTACAGGTCTGTGATCGGACGAGGAGAGCAATGGTAGTGCCCAATAATTTTGTACGTGGACTTCCGATGAAGGAAGGAATAGTATCCTATCGCACCAGCTTGGAGCCCTATGCTTGGCCCACACCCAAGTCTCCGACGAGTACGAGCTTTCTTTAGACCTTGCATTCCTTCCAGTCTGAGAAGCGGAGGTCGAGGTGGATGTTTCGTTCTCGCCGTTAACCGTGGTATTGTCTGCATTACCGTCGTCGCTGCTGGAGGGCTGCTCGTACTTGTATGTTGGAGGAAAATCGATCGGTGCTTCGAGAAAATGATGTAATGTATGACCGAGATTCTTTTCGCGAATGAGCTGATCGTGGCTCAGATATCCGGAGAAATGGTGAGGGGAGCTGCGAGCGATCGTAGGTCTTGGCCAGGATTTATATGCGTCTGCACCAGGACGGGTGTCGCAGGTGCGATAGTTGAGATCACCTGCCACGAAGACGTAAGATCTCGAGCCAGAGCAGGCGTAGAGGCTCCGCTCGGCAGTATCAGAGGATAACAGAGGTTGTTGTTCGTCCTCTCGTACGTACTCAACGCTTCCGGCAGGCGACTTTGCCTTCTCTGGTGTAAATATCAAATTTTGAACAATGTTCTTCCAGTCTTCATTGCGCCTTTGCACCGCCTCCTCCATGGGCGCCAGATGAGCTGCCACAAATGTTGTGTAGATAACGTCCTGATAGCTGCTTGTCCACTGTATCCTAGCACCAACTGCTCCCTTATTGCCCATGTGCCACACACCAACACCCACACCCGCAGTCTCTATATTTTGTAATCTTTGCATCATGTTTGTCTTAGCAAATACCATCAGCGCCGTCATTCCTACATTTTTCGCAACGATGATCTTGTAGGTGCATCCGCCCTTTGTTTGAGTTGTGATATCGACAGCATCTACAAACGCGTCGAAATAAGTTGCGAGCAAAGATCCACCGAGGAAAGAATGCGCGATTGGGGCAATCTCTTGTAATGAAAGTACCAAGATGTCGGGCGGCAGCGCGTTGTTGAAGAGCGGGTCTAAAATGAGGTATGCGAAGGAAGAGGCATTGATCAAGGTGCGCGCGCAATTGAAGGTTATGATTTTGAGATTAAGTGAAGCCATTGGGTTTGACAGAGCGCATTAATAGAGTAGAAGAGAGATGCGAAGCATGGAAAATTGAGTAGCGGAAGTAAAAAGGACATTTGCCGTAATGCCTAACCCGTTGTGGCACATTAAGTCCCAAACGCTGCCATCGGAGGACCACTCCACTCCCACACACGAAAAAGAACCAAGCTCAAGGGCTCCTCTACCCAAATTTTAGCCGTTGGTCTGACCGTTTTGAATGGGAACGTGATGAGTTCCATTTTGTTGCACGGTAAAGATTCTGCTGAGAATTACCCTGATTCTGACAGGGAGTTTGTTCTACAGGAAGATATCGCACTGCAACGTTTTTCCCCCTAAAGCGCTCTTGAATATGAAGGTATATGGCATTGGAACTGTCGGTTGATACATGTTCAGATGAATCTTCATCATGGAATGTCACTGGACTCGAAAAGAGCTATTGCACGACTGAATGTGTCTGCAACTCGCAGGACATAATCCGTTCATGCATGTGCGTAGTACGCTGTCAAGCATTCAGAGTTGTATAAATTGAATGAAGTTATTCTAATGGGCAAGCCATTGATGCCTACCTAGGTACTTGAAACAAGCTATGTACTGTCAATGACGTCATTCCAAAGTACTACTTCAACATCGATTTGTAGTCTTTTCCCAGTAAAAGTAAATTGCTTCACATTGGCGATTGGCCTCAAGCTCCAAGCCTTCGCTAGAAAACCATATATCTTCAATTCTGGTTGTCGTCAATGGCCCTCACCGTTATCTCAGCAATACAGGAAGCAAGACTCAATACGGGAGGAATGAATTTCGCAACCTTGGCCTTGGAGAGTTTCTCTGACCACCGCGATTTCGCTGCATCGCCAGAATTAGCAAGGATGAGACCAAGGTTCAAGCCTCCTTCTCCAAACTTGACATTAAATCTCTCGTGCAATCGAGGAAAAACCTCTTTGGCAAGACGGTCTTTTCCTCCGGGTATCTTTGTGATCCTCTCGTCGAACAGATATAGTTCCAGAAACCCTTCCACAATCTCTTGAGGAATTCTATAGCTGAGCATTTCGCCTTCTTCGAGGAGCCCGAATAAGAACGCTGCCGCATCATCTAAGTCTCTCTCCTGCGAGGGGTTGTCGCTGTCCTCGACATCCTCGGCCAGCCTGGCAAGCTTGGTAGACAGGCTGAATTCCACGGTACGGCAATGACGCGAAGGCCACCATTAACAAAATCATGGCGCTCCCAAAGGACTTTTCCATGCTTGGTAGTATAGAACATCAACAAGGGGCCAAAGCCTCGGGGAACAAAAGTTCTTGCCACATGATCAGTAATCCAGTTTGCCGAAAGCTCAATCTCCCCTGCAAGTTCATTCTTCACTTTCGTAACTGCTTGTCGGAGAAGCTCAGCGCGTTCTGGGCTCATGTAGGGGGCAATGAAATCGATGTCGTTGGTACTCTACCGGCCTCCAGCATACAAGCTTACTATACCTCCAACTGCGGCAATTGAGATGCCCGCATTGTGCTCCTTCAAGAAGGCATCCATAGATGTGAAGGCTCTTTCAGTGTTTTCGCGGCTCATTGGTATTTTCTTAAGCCTTGGTACAGGTTTCTGTTCTGGTTCCTTGTCAGAACGCTTGAGTTTATTGCGGATCTTATGCATCGTAAGTTACGATGGAGACAGGCTCTAATAGGAACTGAATGTGTGGTTTGTATGTAAAGGGTACGGAGAAATTGATTGTGCTTGAGTACGAATAAAAGGAAGAGCAAGAGCATGCTGGAAGGCGAGTTGCTTTTGAGTCGAGGGGTGGTAGTCTTCTCACATTCACGTTCTGCCACAAAGTCATGAGAGAATCGAAGGGCAAAATCAGCGATATGCTATATCAACGTTTTTTGAGTGAAGAATAAGAAAGCCTTGGTGTGTGTTGAAAAAACCTGACCAATTCGCCCTCAAAATGCTAAACCATGAGACTTTGACAAAGAAACAGGTTCGGATGACTACAGATTCTGGAATTTTTTGCTGCATGCATACCGGCTCGCGTACCCGCTCAAGGTCGAGTGGCGTCTTTTTGCATTCACCAGGCTGCAGATTGCCAGCGTTCAAGTCCTGAATGGCAGGATATGTTGTTATTCGCGGTAAAATCGGAAACATGAATGAAAACAGCGCTGAGACTGCAAAGGGCCATGGAGAAGGTCGAGGCCGCATAAATATATATTATATCTTCTATCAATGGAATGTTAAGCGCTCAGCAGTGTTTAATTTGGACTTTGAGGAATCAAAAGCAAGGCCTGGAGTGACATGGAAGGATAGTCTCCTCCTTTTATCTGTAAGGAAACTTGTACGTTTGTAAAGTTGTCCTCGTTTTCTAATGGCCAAACACTGCGATGGGAGCCATAAGATCATGGAAAAGAGTCCTATGTAAATCCACCAGATCGCAGTTTGACTACTTTCTTAGTTGGAGGCTTTGTGGAGGATGAACTTGGGTGCTCCTACCGGGTGCTCCTACCAAGTCCTCCGATACAATCGATTGCCGGGGAAAACAGATAAGAAGGGATTGCCATGCTGCGGCGAGACTCCGTGGTTAGTCAATGGCGCGGCAGAATGTCCTCAACAAAGCATAATTGGGTACGTGATTGGTTGGCGACATTTTCAAGAGATGTTCCTCAGAAAAAATCAGTATCGCAACCGTTGGTAGAAGTTTTAGAGATGAGCCAAGACTCGCGGATACTCAAAATCTACCACACGGCCTGTTGAGCTTGTTAGACTCCAAGTGCAACAAGACCGCACATCATCGTTTGCAAATTGAATGCCTGGGTGGTGTTGCCGAGCGTGTATTTGGGTAGCAGCTGACGGACAAAGAGCTCGTTACCCTCGAATTTTGCTTGAATGGCAGATGGTGTTCCATAGTATCACCTCCCCACCTAGGTACCTTAGATAAACCTGAGGTGCCTCAGCCCTCTCAGGGTCGTTTGAATTAGCGACGAAGTTTAGGGAGGAAAGTTCAGGGTATGCAGAAGGGCTACCAAGCTCGGCCGTTTGAAGGGGCAGCGGTACGAGAAGGGCAAACAGGGAGACTGGGAACATACGAGCACATGGCATGGTGATTGGGTCGCAACCCGACGCTCAACGTGGCGTGAGCGTTCATCTATTTATGCAATGCAAGTAACAAGCGTGGGCTGCTTTCTAAGACGCTACGTCAGCCGGCGCAGATCCGCCCTTCCTCGAGCTTCCGTCTCAATCGGTCCAGGGGTATTATCGAAGCTCCACTAGAAGCTGTTACCTCCGCCAGCTCCCGCCAACTTCACCTGTTTTCTCTCAATCTAAACTCCTGATCTATCATTGCACCTGCATTACTACTTCGCCTACACCCTCTGGACATCGGGGTGGCCATTGGCACACTGTTTCCTACACGCTCGCGGCTCAGACAGCTGTCCTGACCAATCCGCAGCATCTTATCAGCTCCGAAGATTTTCAGCTAATCCGGACATCGAAGCTTCCTCACACGCACACACACACACAACACCAAAATGTTCTCAGCAACCATCTTCCGCGGCGCTGGCCGGGCAGTAATTAGAGCTCCTGCTCTTCGCAGCTCTCCCAACGTTCCCAACTGCCCCGCCATCACCGCCGCCCGTGCCTTTTCCGTGACCTCTAGCTACAAAGACAACAAAGGAGAGCATGGCGAATACGAGAAGATGGTCACGGGTGCGAAGCCCGGAGCTGCCGGCGAACACGAGGGTTCATTCTCTCGTACCGACAAGCGCATCCAAGTCCTACACCCTGAGGATGAAGACTATCCCAAGGGCATGCCGGTGCAAGGTCGCGGCGGTTTCCACTTCAAGCGGACCTTGGCGTCATTCTCACTTGAGGACAAGGTGGCTGTCGTCACCGGCGGTGCCCGTGGGCTGGGACTCGTGATGAGTCAGGCTTGTGTAGTGAGCGGAGCTGACGTCGCGATCGTTGATCTCAATAGTAAGTGGCTTCTACGCAACTTTTGGCGACACGCATTGACAGATTTGACCTAAAGAGGATGAGGGCGAGCGGCAGGCACAACTCATTATGCAAACCTTCAGGGATGAGAACCCCGGCGCAGAGCAGTAAGTCCATCCCCCTGAGAACCCCTGTTGCATTTAATTTACTGAGTCTTATTTTCGTAGCGTTCCGAAAGTCACTGCCCACTATGCCGATGTCTCGAATCCCGACTCTGTCAAGAGCACTATGGCTGAGATTGTGGAGTCACATGGCAAGGTTGATCATCTCGTGACCTCTGCCGGATTCACCGAAAACTTTGACGCCATCCAATATCCCATTGACCGTGTTCGGAAGCTCTGGAGCGTCAATGTCGACGGCACCTACCTTTGGGCATGTGAGGTTGCCAAACATCTCATGGAGCGCAAATCTCCGGGCAACGTGGTCATGATTGGCAGCATGTCCGGTGCGATTGTCAACGTGCCTCAGCCCCAGGCGCCTTACAATGCAGCCAAGGCGGCGGTGCGCCATCTTGCATCCAGCTTGGCCGTTGAATGGGCCCATGCAGGCATCCGTGTGAATGTCATCAGCCCTGGTTACATGCTAACGGCACTGTAAGTTTGAGTCCACTGGTTATGCAATCTCACCTCCAGCTAACAATGAGTCAGCACTAAGAAAATTCTGGACGACAATCCAGAGCTTCATCGCAAGTGGGTTTCTCTCATCCCACAAGGCAAAATGGGCCGGCCAGAAGATCTCATGGGCGCGGTCACTTTTCTCTTGAGCGATGCGGCGGAATACATTACGGGTGCTGATCTTCGCGTTGATGGTGGCTACACTGTTACTTAGGCTTTTTCTTACAATGGCATTCCGTGAGGCTGCCCACCTCGAATCATAGTTCCCATGTACTTGCTATTGTTGTTCTTGAAGTGGGTTTACGGCGGGGCCCACGACGATTGACGAAAAAAACATCTCCGAGCTCACGCTCAATTTCTAGCGGTATTGGCAAAATTGGGTATTGGCAATAACAAGGAGTTTTCGGAGAGACCTACTTCATAAAAATGACGGTTTGTCTGCTTTTATTTTGGTTAGCGAGACATTAGAATGGGATTTGCGGTTTGCTTCAAAGATAGCCGAGGAAAACATTTTTCCTATACCTCTTATGTCCAGTCCTTTTTTCCCTTGCGCGCTATTCCTTCATCTTTGCCATTTCGTAAAGCTGTGGTTGGTTTGACAGTTGTGACGCCCAGCGTCGCCATCACCTTCAACTTGCTATCGAGGTGGTAGTTCATTACTTACATCTACCGCGAATTGCTTGGGTGATATCTCGTACTTTTGGCTAAGTATCCGCGACACATCAAGGAAATTGACTCAAAGCTAACGAAGAAGCTGTGATGGTCCTCAGATTTGCAGGATAAGAGATGCACGTTGGCAATAGCGCTAGTACTCTCGTAGCTGTGAGCTTGAAACCCTGTTCAAGCATGCCACTGGCTTTTTTTTTGCACTCAAATGTTCAGGATCATGTCGGCATGAAGGACTTGAACTCCAATAAGAGACCTGGCAACATTGCTACAGTGACTACCAATTGCCATGTCAGAGCGTTCTTTCCTCGAGCATTCATAAACCAAAGGCGGAAGAGAACTTGACAAATTTTTGGTACGCAGCCGCTTTAGGCAGAGGGAGAGCACCTTCCCTGTGACTGGATTAGTTTGGGCGTTATCTGGAGTGTTCCTAAATCCATAGGCGCTCTTTTCTACCCTCCCAGTTTGGCGATCTCTCAACCGTCCACATCTTATCCCGTCAGCATTAACACTCTTTGCAGAAATCACCAGTCGTTAACCAACATGGGCTATGGGGACCCGGACTACGAAGTTGGAGGAACGCGTTACCGATCACGACTTGGTGCAATATCGCTACTCCAGGAACTGTACGACAAGACGCACACGAAAAAGAGAAAGGGGCGGCTTGTCAGGCGTGCATCTTATCCGATTGTGGGAAAGCCACCACGGGAGCCGATCCAGACAGACGATCGCTTTGAGATTCGTGACTTTACCACATTTCTCGATGACTTTCGCGTTGACTACGAAGACATTTATGCGATACCAGACTTGTACGACGACCTGATCCAGGGATTCGAACACTTGGGTCAGTCCATCTGTGCATTTCGAGCAACGTTTGTTACATGATGATTATGATTGCTTAAACTGGACAGGGTTTTGGCACTTCCTCCATCGGTATCCTGAGAACCAGTACTTACAACGGCTTCACAATTTATACAAGCGCTATTTCTGTCTCTTGCTCCCATTTAAGTACTTACCTTGGCACTTTGTCAGCCAGCGAATCCGGGACGACGATTTCCAGGCAGCAATCACCCTCGAACGCTTTAGCTTTCTTGTCTGGAACACTGTCAGGGGCTTCAGTGCATTACCTGCCCGGCCTTCGGTATGATCAACCCTTCCTTACCCTCACCCTGTTTTCCTAAAGATGTGAATAGGATCAGACATCACGTACTCCACAGCACAGGACCCTGCTGGGACCCTCTTCCAAAAACCTTAGAGTCGGCCAATCTTCTCGCGACTCGCCAACAAAGGGTCATCGAGTGCGCTTTGGACCAGTCGAGTATCTGGAAATACCAATGGCGAACCGTGGCCGGCCTGTTCGCGATCTGTGGCAGGATTTGCAACGGTCAACTTACGAAAGTGTGAGTTTGGGTATCATAAGTCAGGATTGTACTTACGACAATTGCTGACTCTAACCACATCAGTTATACTATGCGGAGGATGATGAATCCGTGCCAGAAGAAATCGACGACGAGTCCGCTGGAGGCCAAGAGACAGATGAAGCAGTTTATGAAGGCGAGACTTCCGGGACAGATGTCGACCCCAGCATCCGCGAATCCGTAGAGCCACGAATGTCTACCATTAAAGCAATACCCGAAGGCACGATCATGCCGGAATCCTCCGATGACTATCTGCCATCCTCTGAATACATGGAGGAGATAATGTCTGACAACTTTGACGTTGCACACGCAATGGATCAAGTGATGGCGACCTCAGTCCGAGATCGAGAGGTATCTCCACCACGTATTTGTCTTGAGACTTCAAGTCCCGGAAAAAGTTCCTCCGATAAATATCCATCTTCTGAGTGTAGCTACTTAATGCATGGTGTACTACATGGTTCTCCGCCTCCACAGTGTACCCGGGCTGGGACACCAGGTCGGGAAAAGAGGTCCTCCGACGATGATACGTCATCTGAGGGTGACCACTTGCCACACGATGGGCTAAGTAACTCTGAGGCTGAAGGCGGCGTTAGCCTTGGAAGTCCTCGGAAAAGAATACGCCAACATTCTCCAGAGACGGCGGATGTTGACATGAGAAGGATCTGGAGAGCCTTTGGCCCTAAGGAACGATGGCCGGCCTGCGTGGAGATTGCCATTCCCTCGCTCAGCAGCAAGTTGCTGACCTTCAGCCAACAACCCGGTACCTACATCCAGTTCGGAAATAAAGCTCCGTATGAAGCTCGTTTTGATGGCAATAAGTGGATTCGGAAGCCGGTATTGCGATCAGGTAAGAAGCATTGGAAAATCGTGGCAACCCATCGTGGTTTCCAAGAGAAGGGATCTGAGATACTTGCATGCTTAATCCGGTGGGACGCGGAGAGGAATCTTGTTCGATACGTTGCGAAAGCTACTCCGCTTCCATCCAAACAGTGGTCTGACGTAAAGGGCAAGACGCCTATGTACAAAATCTTGGGAGCATCACGCACAGTTCAGTCATCCAAGGAAAATGGCCAGACTACTCCCTATCGAACTTCTCGCATCGATAGCGCAGTAGGAGGGCTCCGCAAAGCCTCCATTGACCAACTTCTACCCCGAAAGCGGAAACAGCGACGATGGATCATCGATACGGAAGCCTGCAAGCTGAAGCGAGTTCCGTGCAAGAAGCCCCCGCGCGCCTCTGAAATCATTGACAAACGGCTCTCCACTCTGGCCGCATTTGAAAAGAAAGATCCTAGCTTTCGCCAGGTTGATATTGGATCTGTGCTGTGTGCACCTGGTCGACCTGTTCGAAACCTACGCTGTTCGGCAACTGCAATCCAAGAACAACTCTCTTTAGGAGAGCGCTATTCCTGGCAACCACGTTACGCAAGAGAAACCATGCCAGGCCGGTTCGATCCGTTTCTGGCGGCAAACGAAGCCCGTAGGTATTTGTCTCAAGCGATGGCAAGCTTAGCGACACAAGCTCCAGCTGATTCGAGCATGACATTCCCGCCTAATCTAGGGGCGGTTAATGGCGAGCGTAGATTGGATTTCAATCTTCAGGACCTGGACCAAATTCTAGAGGAGACCAAGATGGTCAGGAATTGGTCAGAACCGGAACTTGCGGGCACCCTGGCCCCAATGCTGGTTGATGAGGAGCTAGAAGCCATGCGCGCAGAAGAGGGGAGCGACAGGAACGTCCAAGAAGAGAATGTCCAAAGCCCAATGCAAGGCAGCAGCGGAAGTGAAGCAGCGGCGATGAGCCAAAGCTCTTCACAAGAATATAATTGGGGATCACCGGCATTTGCCTTGCAATATGAAACCACTGGATTTGGGTCAGCCGGAGGCGTCTTTGAAATATCGGAGGAAGACATGGAGGTCTATATTGACTTATCGGATTATGCGGACAGTGATGTTGAAATGAATTTCCGCCGGCCGCCTCCCCATATGCTTCGACCGCCTCGGAGGCGTCGAAGAGGGGCTTTCTGCACACATCAAGAAGTCAGGTTTCCATGGGATGGCCTGCGAGGTGGTGCTGATGAAGATGCAAGGAGTGACCATGAGAACGATGGAGATGATGAATACTCCAGTTCAGATTCTACCCAAGACTACGAACTCGGTCAACAGGGATCGCGCTTAGAGGAACGATACCGCGGACATCAGCGACGTGTTCCTCTCCTGGAGAACGAACCACCGCATCATCGTCAGGATCCTCTAAGATCCCATCCTGTCCACGATCGAGACTGTATCCTGGACCGCCGCGACAAACACCAATTCATCAGAACGTGGTGCCAGGATCTACCTTCTGATCCTTTGACCTTACGACTACCCAGGCTCTTCGACTTTAACGCTTGGAATGCCAAGTACGGAGCGCCAGCTTGTAAAGGTGCTAAACGCGTAGCTTCGGGACCCGATAGGGAGCTCCGCTCGCAACGTCCGCGAATGCGAAGCTCTTCCCTTCCCAATCATACCTTCTCTACCCCTACCATCAATTCCAAGGACAGTTTGGCAGCTTCACCAAACCTACACAATGAAGCCGAGAACGTGCGTTTCGCAGGATTACAGCTCCCGGATTGCCGATCAACGGGCGAGGCACGTATCGAACTCATTCGGGGAAGTTTGCAAGAGGCAGGATGCTTAAGGCAAACTCCTGGTGTAGCAGGGCATGAAGATCTTTGTGAAGACGAGGTGCCTCCACTTTCATTCTCCGTATCGACCTATGTGTCCAGTGAAGATTGTGGGAGTAGCGAGAGTGCATGAAAGCAGACGGCGGAGTAAGAAAGTGCTGCAGAGCGAAACGAGCTGGCGGTAGGGCTCAAATGGGTTTGTAAGACACGTGTATCTGGTGTCAAGCTCTTGGATGTTAAAATGCTAATCAGACTCTCATTTACATTCATTAGCGTCAACGACCTTATTGCTCAATCATTATGATATCGCTTTCCAGGTTTTGATTTCGGGTCGTAGTGCACTCGAAAGAATAGCCGTCTCTTCAGGCGTCCTTCGATCGTACTCTAACAATTCTATCTAACAAGAAACATCATCGGGACCGTCTATTCGATATTCGTATTCTCCCACATTACACTCGCAATCCATATTATACCCATTCAAAAACCTGTTAGATTTCCCCAACAGTTTCCAGCACCGGCTTTGCCGGGGCTCCTCCGTCGCTATCGTGTAGAGAGCTCGCGTTCACCTTTTCAACGCTTCCACTCGCCTTCTCCATTCTCTTTCCAAACCCCCAACCCGCTCTCTCGTCGTATCCCTCGCTGAAACACAGTCCTGGATGAAAGGCATTCAATGCCAACACTGCAGCCCCCACAATCGCACCTTCCAGTCCAATAAAATATTTCTGCGTCTCAATCAGGTGGCCAGTCCACCCTTCGCTCAACTCCGCCACACGATACACGCATCGCGTAAAGATACACAACGTCGCGAACGCCAACGCCACCAAAAACCCCTTGAACTTCCGACTCTGCCTCAGCTTCGCATGTGCCGGATCCAGCGCAGCCTCGCCCATGGCGCGCATGCGCGACCAGGTACGCAAGCCGAAATCGATCGAGAGCGCAATGAAGACAGCCAGCGTGAAGACCTGGAAGGCCAGACCGGCGACCATGACGTTATCGCCCGGCCCGATGTTGCCGTCCGAGTGGCTCGCCACGCTCGCCGCGCCGCCGCCGCCGGCCTGGAGCAGCAGCGAGATGACGTCGCAGGGGATGAAGATGCGCGGGTACCACAGCGGCGGCAGGCGCGAGTTGGCCGGGCCGAAGGTGATGACGATGCGGGCGAGGGTGAGGTAGATGGCGGCGGCCATGAAGGCGGGCGCGATGGTGAGCGTGACGATCTGGAGCAGGTAGGCGGCCTGGTCGAAGGGGTTGTGCCGGCTCAGCAGGCGGCCCACGTAGCCGAGGACTTCGAGGGTGCAGCCGCAGAGCATGGCGATGGTGAAGCCGAGGAAGCGGCGCGAGAGGATGCCCTCGAGGAGGAAAAGGGTGAGGCTGAGGCCGAAGAGGGCGAGAAAGAGGGCATTGGCTGCGAGGCTAGGCCTAGAGAGGAGGAAGAGTTAGGTTGGCGGTTGACTTCTTTTCGATGTCGTGTATGTGAAAAGACGTTTACATACAAATAAGCCCAATAGCTAAAACTGAGCGGACATGTCTGCAGTGTGCATGAATTGCGGAGGGCAGTCAAGTTGTGATCATCACGCAAAAAGATGTTTGCATCCAGCGACGCCATTCTCTCCGGGCCGTAGGACCGTTTAATGGCAACGCAAGGCTGGAAGCCGAAACCAGAGAAAGCCAGCAAGACACAAGTGAACGTCGATTAAGAGGCAGCCTGGTCAATGAAGCCAAAAATAAATAGAGTGCCTACTCGGCAAAGCTTTGAATTATGAAGATGCAGTACAGAATGACATTGTGTGTTTATGATAGAACAACGTTGAAGAGACGGCAAAAGAGAGGAGCCAACGCCGCGTAACTCGGGACCGGGAGTCTCTTGGCTGCGCCATGGGACTGCACGGGTACTTAATAGGTTCATCCACATCAATGCAGCAGCGGGAAGTGTACGGCTATGGAAAAGAATCTCGAACCACTGTGCCACTCCCTGCTAATCAGGTGGGCAGGCAGGGGTTAACAAGCTCGGGTAAGTTTCATTCCGACAGGCAAAAGCTCCCAGAAACGAAAACGTCAGCAACGGGCGCTAGCGTATCCAAGGAAATTCGATTGGACGCCTGAAAACGATTCTGCAGAAGGCCCAGCCATTTGACTCGTCTCCATATCTTGGTTCCGATCGCAATCTCGTTCTCCATTCCGTTCAGAGTTAGCTGAGCGAGAGCCGCGTACCAGGTAGGTACCAATCGCCGGAATAACTTCTTGACTCTGATTTTAGTCGCAATCGTAAATGGCATTTGGAAGCTTTCGCAAAGCAGTGCGATTGCTGAATACACCTTTTGAACATCTCCGTACAGAGCACTCATTGGCCATGTTCTCTTGCGCGGCTGGTGGAGATTGCAACCAAATGCGTTGGGACGAGCAGATAGGGTACAGGAACATTTTAACTTGTTGGCCGAGAACTTTTGTACACGATGAGAGCGAATGCTAGAGAACAAGCAGGTAACTGTGAACGTTGCTGGCAAAACATTTGAGGTAGTCCAAGCGGCTTTTCAGCCTACCACTTGTTTGAGGCTCTGTCCATCGGAGCGTCATTAATCATCTGTTGCCCAAACCTGAGAATGTCGTGGTCTCACTCCGCTCAGAATCGTTCCATTTTCACCAGTGAAAGTGAGGAATGAACCTCTGTCGTGTCAAGAAGGCAGCGCACAGCTGATGAGGACAGCATCTTCGGGCCACCGTCGGGCATCATAGGCGATGTCCAGGAAACGCGAAATGGGTCGTACAAGTTCAAGACATCGTAACTCTTGGCCTCCTTTCAATTGACTGTAGCGTTAAGTGGGCAAAGGATTATCGTTGGGTAAAGCTTGCCATTTGAGATTGGAATGATGGAAGCAAGGAAGAGAATGATCTATGGTGCGGGCCGGGCCCCGGAGTACGTGGCCAGCTATCCGCCGAAAGACCGGCTCTCTTCATCAACATCATATTTTTTAGGTACCTATGAGAAGCTGTTAGCCCAATCTCTCTTGCAACAGTCACTATTGACGCGTTGCGTAAGAAAGAAGAAGAGATCGAGGCCAGAGTGAAGGCCGTCAGACTATCCACTCGATCTGGATTTCCGCTCCGGGGAAAAGGCCGATTCCGGTCAAAGGGAATAGAGGTATATCTCAACAATGATGGAATTCACTATACGTGTCTCAAGACTACGCATTCATTGAGGCTGCTATCGCCGTTGCCCTCCTTGTTACCGTCATCGCTACTACCAATATGACGTTGTTGCTCGTCCAACTGCTGCAAAAATCTAAAACCCTAGCCGAGAGCGACAAGGTGTTCACAATCAGTGGTCGCCTCTGAGCTCAACGTGGTAATACACTTTGGCTCCATTGTGAAGGCTTTGTTCGCGCTCGAATGGATGACATGGATGCACAAGGATCGATGATGAGAAGAGTATATATATACACGTCTTTGCCTCTCGAGTTGATTGACATGATCAACAGAAAATCAGATGATCTTTTCTCTTCAATCTTGGATTTAGCTTTTTCTCACACTATTATCACTTCGATTTTAACCTCAAGCTTTGAAATGCCTTCCATTAATTCTACCTCGCTTAAGCTTCTATTGACTTTACTGGTTGCAGGCGCTATTGCAGCCCCGAATCCCATCCCACAATTTGGAACGACACCCACTCAGCCTGCTCCAGGATCCCTCCCCGCGAACCAATGTGTGGACAAGCCGTCGTCTTCTGGGACTGAATGGGGCGTTTATGTCCAGAGCAGCACCATGCCATCTGGTTCTGGAAGTTGGGCAGGAGGCCTCTTGGATGCCCTTAGGAACGGTGCGAATTGTAATCAGGTTACCGGTTGGCAGTGCCAGAAGGATAATCAATCCGGCGTTGGATGCACATTCACTACGCCAACCTCTTGCCAAGAGACCGATGTTTCTAACGCTATCAACCAAGCTGGCGGCGGATGGACTAGCTGCAATGGCAACAAAATGACTGACCTCTTTGATGCAAATGGCAATCTCTACAGCGCCTATGACAGCATTATACCCAAGACTCTTACTGACCTGTTCTCCGATTTTGAACAATCCCAATGAGTATGCTTATGCTAATTGCATTTGCAAAGGAACGCGATCTTCGAAGCTGGCTTCGAACATCAGCTTGGGGCTATGCTACGGAATCAAAGGCTTCCATTCTGTAGCTTTTGGGAATAGCAGCAGCAGCATCGGACATTCCGCATGAGCAGGAGTATGTTCAGGAGGCGACAGCGCACGAACTGTACAATGTTTCATATTCGCTATTAGACTTGAAGGTTATCAACTTATTCTTCCAATTCCACATCAGGCTGCATGCGCGGGCTCAGATATAGACTATTCGTATCTCTCTTTCCACTTTAAACTTCTTGGCGCATTTGTTAAATGACGCTAAGGCAGCATCATATTCGCCAGAAATTGTTGGTTAAGGGTATTTTCATGGCATAATTATTCGCATTATGCAAAGATCAAGCATTGTGTACAATGCACGGGTGTTGTGGGGAGTGGCGGGGCTAGACGCTTGGTCGCTCTTCATTAATTCTAGCCAGGTACCCAGCCTTCTTCTCTAACTTTATCCAGGATCTCACCAGTCACTTCTTCACTGCTTCGCTTAATCAAGAGCTCTCTTCCGGCCGTTGTCCCTCCATTTGGCTCATATTAGCATCAGACAAAATCTCAGTCCAAAATCAGAGAACTATAAGCGAATACAGCTCGAATTGTCCTGGGCAAACTTTGAGCATTTGAAGAAGCGCGCAATAGACTCGCGATGGAGGCACCAAACAGCTCTATTAGTTGTAGCGTAGATCTCACGCGTTTTGCATCGGGTTTCAATGATTTGGTTGTGGAACTTGCGTTTTCGGACAACGCATACTGGATCGCTCGCATTCCGCATCAGTCGGTAGACGAAGACGCCAGGACCTCGTTACTTAGCGAGATAGCTACGATGAAAATCATCCGCAAACGTACAAGCATCCCGGTACCTCAGATCTTCGAATTCGGAATGTCTCCTGGTCAGCCGTATGGATACCCGTACGTATTGATGGAATACTTGGGTGGCCGTACTCTTGATAACGTACTAGCGGTATGAATACCACCGCAATATCATGCCAAAATAGCCAAACAATTTGCAAATGTCTTTGTACAACTCCAGAATCTCACATTTGATCGCATTGGACGACTTTGGTGCGGGGCCTGGGTAGTGGTAGTAGTTGCGGATGGTGGGGTGGAATCGGTGGAGAGCGGGCCTGCTGGGCTTGTGGACGTGGTATTGGAAGAAGTCGAAGTCGAAGACGCGAAGCTGGAGGATGTGGAAGTCGAGAGTAACGCTGTATCGGGTGTCAAAGGGGAAGGAGCTCGCTGAAGGGCTTGCAGAGCTAATGTCTGGACGGCGAAGGCATACTTGCCAGAACTGCGGCGTATGTTTGACGGCGCATTCCTGCCATGCTGATGAACACATAGTTCACCGAATCTTTAAGGGTGGAACGGAGATAGGTAGACGGACATATTGACCTCTTAATACGTGAAGCTGAAGTGACATCAGCAAGGAAGCTGAGCACTGGATGAGAGTATGCAATTTAAGGGGGGGGTTGGTATCTCCTAAAACATTACTACGTATCCAATAATACTTTCGAGTCCTTCCGCGCTTCACGAAGGATGCCCTTCATTGAAGAATACAAGCCCTCATCTTCTTTCTCCCACATCATACCATTCGGGAAAACCACTTTGCGTAACTTTTTCATCCAGGGTATCAAGGGCGAATAATAACCAGTGAAGAACTCCTCTATGATCTTGTGGAAAAAGAGTTCCGTGGCGATGGTGCCAAGTTTCATCACAGCCAGTTCTTCAGTATCAACGTAGTTCCACTTATCCAACCTGGGAATAACTCTCCACTTTCCTGCCCAATCGTAGTGGACACATATCCAAAAGAGGACCCAGAAAAACGACTCGAGGTCGTGCATGAAGGAATGAAGTTCGCCTGAAAGTGCACCAATGGCCATAAATGCTCTTGTGCCAGTCTTCCCTTTTGCTCCCGAGGAACGTATTCGCCGCTCTTTGATGGCGAGGTCGAGGTCGATCAGGAACGAAGGCCAGGATGGATTGTCGTCGTCCTCATTTATAATGAGATTGTTGATCGAGATATCCCTGTGGAGGATGCCAGCCTTGTGCAAGGACTCGTGCCCTTCAATGCAGCCCTCGAGTGCACTAAGCAGCGCTGCTCTGGAGCTTGCTTTATAGATAGGCCTACCGTAGTCACGAAGAATGACGCGCCGATGCACACGGTTGGATAATATGCTGTTGTCTGCCTTGGTCGGAGATGCCGAGCAGGATCTCTTGCTTGGCGGGGGTGGTGCGCCAATAGAACTGGCAGATCGCTTTCGACCAGCCGTACTACGCCCCTCCCGCGGAGAAACAACCGCACTTGTGCTTGCTGGTATTATTGATCGCCCTGGCCTGTAGTTGTCTGCCTTCGTGATATCCAGCCCTTTCCGAACACTACTTCGGATGTCATCATCAGCACCAAGTACTTGAACCGTATAATGATGATAATATCGAGCCACATTGAATACGTCGCTGTTAGTCACCTCCCGGAGCAATTCTCCTTCCTCCAGCCGCTCTTTGTATTGCCAGGAGTCCTTGATGACGAGCGGCATTTGCGTGTCTTCAAGATGAGCTTTCCAGCAAGTCGTTGCCCGGCCGGCGATGCAGGGTGCGCGCCTCATAACTCCATCAATAATAAGGCGTTCTTGAATGCCGTCCCGTATAATTTCGATATATCGTGTGTCCCCTGAGGTAATAAAGGTTGGATCGAACCCTAGCTGCTCCTCATCCATCAGCAAAAACCCGAGGATAGTAGATATAAGCCGGCGCCCGTCTTCATTGATGTCGAATTGCTCGGAAGCGACCCCCCCAAGGCGATCAAACTCCCATATCCTCATGAGAGATCCGCATATTGTAAAACCTAGGACAAAGCGACGGGTATCTTGAGCAGCAAGCACTTCTCTGGCGTATCTCCCTAGGTCAAGCCATGCCTCTGGAGCTTTGTCGGCGGATCGGTTGCTCTTCAGCTCTCCTGGTATGAGGATATCAGACCAGTGGCATCGCGAGTCCTTCCCGGCTTTAGAGTCATTGACAAACCCAATATCCAGCTTCCGTTGTGCTGTAGACCCGTCAATCGGCTCGTTGGGTTTTGCTAAAGGTCTCCGTTGACGTGTCGGAATTGGCATGTAGCTTTCTGCAAATGTCGCCAACTTCTCACAGAAGCCGGTAAACCAGCTCAACACATCATTCTGGTTTGCATCTTCCGGCCAACCCTTCCAGCCACAATCATAAATCGGATCACTGCCCTCCACACACTGCTTGAAGAACTCTTCAGATGCTGTCTCCAGATTGGCCACGTCTCCAAAGTACGTCTCGTGGAAGTTGTGGAGCCCGACATACAAAAGGCCGAGCTCCTCCTTCAGCACATCGTCGATGTATTTGCGATGCTCTGATGAGTTCGCGAAACTACTTGTGTTGCGAAGCCACGGGGTCTGTTCGACGGGAGAGGCTATTGGTCGAGGAGGGGGGGTGGATTCGGTGACAGCGTTGCAGACCTGCTCCCAGATCTCAATGTCGGGTTTTTCGGCGAGGACTGCATTCAGAAGAGGCTGGATGTGGTCGAGGTAGGAGTCGTCGGAAGCGATCGCCGAACGCAGTTTTGACAGTTCGTCGAAGAGATTTCTTCCGGCGCTGGGACAGAGCAGGCGAGCGGCCGGAAGGATCTGCAGTGACGAGAGAATGATAAGGGCGATGTTTTGATTGTCTATGTAATAATAAGAAGAGCACCGCAACGAAGACAGCCTACTTTACCTTTTTGATTAAGTTGACCCAGTGCGTCCAACGCGCCCATCGTGCAGGAGATGCCTCGTTCCTCACATATTGAATTGACCGAAGCGCGAACCAAGTCGCGAACCAAGTCGAGGCGTTTTCCAATAGGATTATCTTCAATGGTTTTTGACCATTCTTGAACATTCATGATCCACAGTGGTGATGGTCTTGAGCATGAACGGGGCGGAAAGTCGCCTTTGGTGACATGACTCCTCGTGGAAGAAATAAGTGTCCGAAATTGACACGGACCACCAACACGCAAGCTGCTTATCACAGAAGACGTACAGGCTATTGAGATTGCGCAGCTCAGTGCCAAAAGGAGGCATACAACACGAATCAATAGTTGTTTGCCCCTCAGCGGAGATCACAGCCGAGCTCAGAAGAATGAGATCAGGGCTAGGAACAGCTGTAATTTGTGTATATAAACAGCTCAGATTCCGTAGGAATTGAATCAACGGAGTGCTTCAGAACTGTGATCTTTGACATAAGCACTGCCTTCTGCCTGCTTTCGTCTGATGCAAATTTAAATTTGTAATAGATATAATATCTTAAGACATAAGAATAAATAGTCGAAAGCTAAAATATCGAGTTTTTTTTTATAAAAGCAGGTGGTGAAGGCATACGGTGCTGTTCGTCTGTTGTAGTGGTTCGTGTCAATTTCGGTCAATTATTTCTTCCACAAGGAGCGCGCATACAAATTTGCTTGTAAACTGTCATACTGCTCTACATATACGGCGCTGGGGCATATCACCTCGTGGAGATATGATATGGCGATCCCTTCGTGGCGCAGTGTGCAACCTCAGCCAGCTGCTTCAGTCCTTTAAGATCTAATCCTTATAGGAGTAGCCTGACATAAACGGAATATTTTCTGTTAAAGTTATAAAAGTAAATGACTACTGTCAAAATTACTATATTAAGATAATTTTGAAGTTATTTAAAACTGTGATACTCAAATTTTTAGTATATTGATTATGTCAGACCTTTCGTCCGATCTGCTGCCTAACCATAGGCCACCGCATCACCTACGGTAATCAAGCTTATTGCTTGATTTTTCGTGTTTGATAGATGTAGTTCTTACAGATTGATCAAAAAGAAATTTAAGTAAAAGTCTTAAATTAATGATAAACTGTAACGGCGGTATCCATTTCAAAAGATTTTGTCTCATGCGAAGACTTCGCGAGTGACACAGTTCAATCTAATATTTGTTATAATTCTCGAGGTTATGACCGTGTTTTTACCCTGGGATGTAGAAAATGGACCAATTGCTAATGAATAAATTAGTGGCTATATTCTGCTGGAGCGCTCCCTGAAACAACACACAATGACTTGCCCGGCCCACCACATCTTAAGCAAGTCATTCAACCAACGTGTTTGCCTCGTACAGCTTTAGATACACCCACGAGCGCTAAAATCCGTGACTGACGATCTTGCGAGCTTGGTATCGAGATCCTCATGAATAAAATCCCCCATTTACTCGATTCCCTTCTCTGGCTGTTTGCCGTGATGCTGGCAGGCTACTACATATTCCTACGATTCTTCCAATTGACCACCAACATTCCCTTTGTCTCAAGCCAATCTACAATTCCAGCTATTACTGAGCATACGTCAGTGGATTTGAGCTGGCACGCGCCAATCTCCTCATGGATCAATAGCCTCAGCTCAGCGATCAATGGTACAGGAACATATGGTCTTATTTTCAATTCTTCTGCATTACCAACAGGAACTCCATATGGTATGTTGATTTCTCTTCTATTTTCACGTTTTGTTAGCTTATGTTTACTAAGGAACGTATAATTGGTGCAACATGCCGCATGTCCGGCGTGCAGAGTATCCGAAGGTGAACTCTTCATATGTTCTCGAATACGTCGAGGTTATTCACCGACATCACAAGCGCACCCCCTACGCCGCTAATGCCTTTCCGGTTGAAGTTTGTTCATGGTGCTGCGACAATGAAGGCCTCTTCTACTATAGCGCTCCTTTACCGTCCCACGGCGCCAATCATCCTGCCAACACCTACTGGAGCGTCTACACTTCCTCATCTAATCCTTTGGCACCGCGGGGTTTCAACGGAACTTGTCAGTTCCCACAGATTACCAGCGAGGGGCTAGAAGACAGCTGGCAGCATGGCAATGATCTGTACGGTGTCTATCACGACTTGCTTGGGTTCTTGCCTGAGAAATACGATCCAAATCTTATCGATTTCCGCGTCACGAACAATGTCATCACTTCGCAGGTCGCCGGCATGGTTACGTCGGGTATGTTTGGCAGCGAGGCGCACCGGAATTTACCCTTACTTGTTCAACCTGCCAGTATTGACAGTCTCGAGCCTGCATATATTTGCTCAACGGCGAACAACAACTTCTCAGCCTATGGGGTCGGGAGCAGTGACTCAGGTTGGACTTCACATCTGAAGGCTGCCTCTGAACTGTTTGCAGAACTTGATACCATCTGTGGTGTTTCTCCTACAGACTCAGGCTTTCACATGTCCTTGGACCATTATTTCGACAATCTGTCCGCGCGACTCTGCCACGCAAAGCCGCTGCCATGTAATACCAGCAACTCATCTCTCTGCGTTACGCAGGCGATGGCTGATGAGGTTTTTCGCTTGGGGCAGTACGAGTATAGCTATCTTTATCGAGATGCCGGAGCACGCACGCTTAATTATAGCGTTGGCAAATACGGTATCTGGATCGCGGAGTTGGCCCAAAACATTCGACACGCGATGCATGAAACTGACAGGGCGAGCGATGGCGTTAGATATCGACACAACATCGCCCATGATGGAAGCATTAGTTATGTATTGAGTATCTTGCAGATTGAAAGAATGGTGTGGCCCGGTATGGGCAGTGAGGTGGTATTTGAGCTGTATAGGAAGAAAAAAGACCAAAAATACTACGTTAGAGTGCTGTGGAATGGACAAGTGCTGAAGAGTAGTAGCCCGATACTTGGTGCCTTGGATATGCTGCAGGCTGAGATACTCCTTGCCTATTTTGACGGACTTGTGGGCCTGAAAGCAAAGAAAATACCTGGTCTGTGTAGTTTATAGAGTTTAAATCAAAATTGATTTTATATAATATATATGTATTGAATTTTTTCTGCTGTGGCTAATGGAGAAAATAGAAACTACTGAGGAAAGGAAGTTGGTCTGTTGATTGCCCGGATTGGCTTACTGTTTTCTCCACTTCATGTTCCGTGATCACAGTAGATAGAATATTCTGACTGGCCATACTATTCCGATCGGAGGTTGCGGGCTGTAAATGTGACTTCAATCTGTCATGGTGGATCCGTGCCTCCGATTTTCCTGGATAATACAAAACAAGATTGCCATGGAAATGCTCTTTGTCAATATTTGGCACCTTTCTAGCAAACATGATACCTATCAGTGTAAATCAATGTGAGGCTCGCACCTCACGGAGCTTTTATCTCATATGTTGATTCCTTTTGTTAACCTCTAAGGTCCAGTGCAGTTAACCCGCTGCCCGTAATGCAACGAACTGCCTTTCCTGCGACCACGAGTCATCATGTATCTACAGTGCTAAAAGAATTTATCTCGAGTCTTGCCTTCAAAATGGTCAAACCGGTTGGCCTATCAGTGTCGTAAATCCCGAAATAGGGGGTTGCTACCAAACTCAAGGTCTCTCTGCTGCATCCTCCAAACTCCTCTCTAGCTTGTCCAAAGATCACTACGCATCCACTACCCTCATATCTGATATCGAAAAGAGACCATGGTACGGGCGCTGCGTCTGGGACTCGGACAATGATGTCTGCGATAACCAAGTTGTGACCCTTGCCTGGTATGACAACCCACTTTCACCACTTTCACCCTCTGCTCACTCAACTTCAGCTTCAGGGCCACCTACAGTTTCAGGTCGTGCAGCCAGAACCGCAGTCTTCCACATGATCGCCTTTACCGCCACTCAATGCCCCCGCCGGGCGAACTCAACTACGGCTCGAACTCGATCTCCATCTACGACTTTGCCACCTCCTCCACTAAGGTCCACCATCCCCATCAACCCGGTGGGGACTGTGGAGGTGACGATGCTGGGTTAGTGAGGCATTCTGTTGGTGCTGTGGAAGCGGTGAAGAAGGGGGTAGAGGTGAGCAGGGCACAGAGAGAATTTATCGGGTGTACTTTATTTGACATGGTAAGTCATGGAATGTATTTTGTAGTAGACGAGGCGAGACGGTAGGCGAGGGTCGTGAGGTGGGGAGAGTGATGGCGTAGTAATTGGGAGGGGAGGTTAGGGATTGAAAAGGAAGAATTAGAAGAACATTAATTGGTTTTAGATGATTTGACCGTTATTCTATAGTTTTCAGGAATAATACTTTTCAATATTCAGCAGTCTTAACGAACTTAACGAATGACGATTACTATCTCCCTCAATTATACTTAGTTCACCTTACTATACCTTAGAGCGTCCTTCTCGAGATTTCTCCAACTTCGCAGTACAAAACTTATCACAGCACTAAAGTCGAGATCTTCCGCAAGGTTCTGACACTCGATGCTGAAGTGCTCAGGGCAGATGCTGCTAAGGCTGCTGAGACCGACATAACGGATGCTAGATTCTGATACTATCGAAGTAGAAGCCGTTACCGAGGATATGGTTGATATTATTGCTGTAGAACCTTGGAAAGCATTAAATGAGACATCGCTGAGAATGTCAGTCAGTTGGCCGCCGAATACGATGGCTCCTCCACTGGCTAAGTCGCTGTACGTGCAAGGTGTGGGAGATTGTAAAGAAGTGTAACCGCGTCAGGAAGTGATAAAAGCATTCTACTCACAATCCAAGAGATGGATAGAGACACAGAAATTTTTTCCTTCGCAACCTAGGCATGCCCATGATGAAACTTCACTCGGCCTTGTCTGTTGTGTAAGTTCGCTGGGAAAGGAGCCGTTGCTCCAGCTTCGCCCACCAATCTTGCCAATTGACAATTTTCCTACCAAGCCGAGCTTCTTCAGCAGCAAAGACCATAGCATGGCTTATAAATGCCTGGCCAAGCGCGGTACGTTGTTTATTTTTTTCACTCTACATATCCCTTAGGCGATGGATTTCGTTAGAGGTACTCAGATGAAAATGCGCTATTCTATTCCAAGTACGCGCTAACACATAGGCGATAACTCCGTTTACCGCAAAGCACTTTGGCACATAACACATTAGTTACGAAAGCTTGACAGGCTGTTGTACCGACAAGCAATAAAACATTTTGCTTATCGGTCCTCTGTATTGCTATGGAATATTGACATACGGTGTGTCCTGTTAGGCGACCTTCAATAAACGACTGGTCATTCTTGAAGTTCCATAAACACCTCGAATTGAGCAGAAGTTGTGCCAAGATCAGTATACATCTCGAATCTGCATTGCAGCGCTAATATTTCATCTGTTGATATTCACTTGTTCTTCAAATGGGCAAGTCTTCCTGCAATACTACCTCCATCAGCATTGTACAAGCCCACGGCGATGACTTCCCGACTATGGCTCGTATTGCTGCCGAAGCGATGTCGGTAGACCTTGTTCATCGCGTCCTCCATCCTTCCAGAAATCTGCTCGACAGCTCCGCTCAAGAATCGAAAATCCTGGCAGAACTGCGGCGTTCTGCTAACCCGCAAGAGTTGGGACAGTCGAAGATCTACATTTGGAAGGCTATCGCTGGAGGAACAAGCGCGGACGATATGGGAAGCCAGCCTGTTACTACAAGAGAGGGCAAGAACATCTTGGGATGGGCGCTCTTTAAAGTACATCGACCGCAAGCCAGTGCGTCTGTGGCTGAGAGCACGATCTCTTCAGGTCAAAAAGCTGAGGAAGGTGCAGAGAAAACAACGGCTGAAGGCATGCCAGCTATTGCCGCACCGACGGCAACGTCCTCTTCTGAACCAAGCGAATCCTTTCTTCAGAGAATAAGAGGAGAGTTCGCTCCAGCGATTGCCAAGCATATGGGGAACAAATCATATATCCATTGCCAGTTCTTAATGACGCGACCAGAGCAGCAGGGAAGGGGCGTCGGATCAGGATTGGTGAAGCACGGTTTGAAGACCTTGGGCGCGGATACAATGCCCAGCTTGGTCATGACACAAGTAAGATTACATGAGTATTATCAGAGGTTTGGATTTGAAGACGTAAACACTGTGGACATAGACTTGGCTGAATATATGGGAGCACTGAGGGGTTACGGAGTGCACAGGAGCAACCTCATGGTAAGACCTCCGGGTCGCATCTAGCGTTCTTCCGTCAAGATGGATGGTTTCACATTCTACATCCGAGTATCCATGAACAAGAATCTGTTCCTCTGTCTCTACAGTATCAATCACTCTGACGTCCGGCACGAGGTCTCGAAAGGTGAGCATGTTCGTTACAGAAGCCCTGTCGGTTGACCTCGTCGCCGCTGGGCGCTTGTGTTTGCACGCTCTATTGCTCCAATATCCATTCTGCCAAACCCACCACAGACGATCAAGTTAGATGTGATAGAGCATGTAAATTGGACCTATGCACTCCGTCAGCTGCTTCCTTGGAGCGGTTACTGGTTGACAGATGATATAAAGTTGAGCGGCACAAGCAATTTTGGAGTGCGCAAGCGCTTGTCTCTGACAATTCATCGAGGACATGACCACCAGATTACTAAATAATGCACTCGCAGTCAAGGACCTATGGGTGCTGGGTCAAAACCGTGATAAAGCCCAAGCCGGAGAAAGCCCTTCACGGGGCAGGGTCATTTTCACAGTATGGACGTTCCCATATCAGCGATCAGCACCTTGATATTGAAGACTGAAGCACACGATTTTGAATAGATACTTTCTTCACAAATTTTTCTTCAGACAACGCCTGCTCACTCGTTCCCACTCGCTTTCTCAAGTGCTTTTCTCCGTGACACAAAGAACAATTCGTCGCCGCGCACCACCTTTGCCTGTTAAGCATGTGTACCAACATGGCTAGTGCGATCAAGGCTAACAGAGCTTTCTTCCAAGACCTCGTGCCTCCACTCGGATTTCTTGTATCCACGCGGGAAATGCGTCCGCTCTCCTGTGGAAACCCCCTGACTCGGACTCCCCATCCGATAACCCTTCGCATTCGAAGGTCGAAGCGGTTTGCCGTATACTAGTTTATCGTAAAGGGGGCTCAAAGTTGGGATTGAGCCACATGTTATGTTGAGGAATACCTCGATTGAGGCCCAAATATATACAGAGAATGCAGCCCAGGTAATATCTTCGCGTTTGATCAGGTCTCGTATTTGGGCTGTCTTGATTGTAGCTGATATTCCACAGAAAAGTCCAAGGCCAAGCAAGATACACAGCCCAATTTTCTTTTGCAAATTCATTTGGAGGCTCCAAATGAACGTGATTGGCACGAGCGCAAGAAAGCAGTCACTGAAAGCGCTGTATGCTAAAATTCAATCAGCTCATCTGATTTGAGGATATCGGGCTGGAATGAATACCTGAAGCTGCCACCAGAAAGTCTGTCTCTATGTTTGGATTCCAACATTTCGCATCTGCTACGTGCTCCCACAGTGCACGCGCCGGTTTGCATTGGACATAAGTGAGGATGATATTGAGGACCGCGAGAATGGCGTAAAGAGCAGTAACAAAATACAGCATCCATTTTCGCCAACGGGAGACGGTGCCCATGAGACGTAGTAGGAGAAAGACAATAGAGAGCTTGCCAAAAGCCAACGTAACAGTGTCAAAGCTTTGGCTCAGCAGATTCAGCTTCATGGCTTGACCCCATTGCGATTCAGGGACATAGTAAATGTGACGGCCACCTCCAGAGAGTACGAAAGCCGAAGCAAGCGAGATCGACACAACGCTCAAGACCTGGAGAATATGAGACTTTAATGCTTGCAGGGAATGTTGAACAGATAAGATATACATGAGCTACCAACATAGTCCAATCATCCCAGCCCAAGATGCGTAGAGCACGGCGCACATAGAGGCGTAAGACAACAACGATCGTCTGGATTCCAATCTCAACCCAAAATATAGCAAGAAGCTCGGGACCCCTATCAATATTAGGAGGGAGAGCTGCTTCGAGTGCGGGAGACGACATGACTGCCGAACAATGCCTGTGAAAGCGACTTCAACAAAAACAGGAAGACCAGAGCATCAAAGGAAAGCAGCGGAAGCGAATGATATAGGGAAAAAGAAGAGCTGATTCTCTGCCAACGAAAAATCGCCCTAGTATACAGCGGCATGATTTCAGGCCAGCTTGAGGTGAGAGCGGATGCTGATTTAGCTGCATAACACAAAAATGTTGTTGTCTAGACCATGGTTGGGTGCAGCTGTACCTTTTTCGGCTGGCCATGTGGGAAACGCGTGCGCAGTCTTGGTCTCCACGATCTGCCCCGCAGGACGCTAATCCGCTGCGCAGTGGAGGTCAGCACCTTTTTCGCAAAGTCATCCAATCTTGAAACGAGAAATGAACTCAGCTGGACAAACCAACAGCGCTGAGTGCCCCTTGCATCGCACCGCCGCTGCAACCTAGATTGCATATATTCAGTATTGCTGGCGCATTGGTGGACTCCGCCAATGGTAATGCCGCCTGTATTGATGAGTCATCTGAAGTGGATTTTTGCTCAGAAGAGAAGCTCAGAGCCCATGAGAAGCTCGATAAGACACAGGCTAGTTTATAACAGACGTGGAACGATCTCTTCCGTTCACTGGTGGTATGAGATTTCGATGCTAGCGTGGGATGCGTTACTACGATATCTGAGGGCCACAAGCGTAAATCGGATTTCAAATGGCCATCCCCAGCCGTGTTGGATTCAGCTACGCGAGCTGAAGCTCACTCAGGCATGTTGGATGCGCCGCCACTTGATGTGCTTGGATGCTGGCTGCGAGCAGACGCGTCTGTACAGATCTTGGTGGTTTTCATTGCAAGGCGGAGCAAGCAAGTGTCTTGTCGGAATGTGCTGCGCTCAGACGCCCGGCTGCTCCCGCTGATGACTGATTTGCGTTGGCGTGTGCACGCGTGGAGAAAGCAGGAAAGCAGCCAGTCAACGGATTAGGCACCACTTATTGTCAGTCACGGCGGCAGGGCAAGCTCCATGTTGTCCATCTTCGGAAGAAGCAGCTTCGTTCTTCTCCGTAATGCTCATACAAGGTCTGCTCATCCCCTGGCCCGGGACGGATTTTCAGCCTCGGATTGAGGGGTCACCGGAAAGAGCAGAAGGATCCGGAGAAAGAATGCCAAACTTTGACTTCGTCTGCAAGCATCGGACCAGGCTCAGATTGAAAGGAAGATTTGACGAGCGATAAACTTCAACTTTCATCTCTCCTAATTCAGCTTCAAGCAGTGGGTGCTCGGGTTGTTGGCTGGACCAAGGGCATCGAATTTTAGCGGATAAGTCGTTGGGTTAGGTAATCATACAGGGGACGGGACGCGTGTGGAAATGCGCCTCCCGCCATCATCAAATCAAGCATCACCCAGCTGCTCCCGCTGAGGTACCCATCTGGTACCTACAAAATTTACGCTCACTTGGGTATTCGCTCTTATGTTGAAGCTTACAAGATGCATGCGACCGATCCGACTGCTCTACCTGAGATCATCTTTACCTCAGGCGAAATGTCGGGGCGCCAGCAGAAGACCGATGGCCGGACAGCATCCGATCTTGAAAAGCCCAAAGCTCGGCTCATCATATTTCGAATACGTGCGAGCACAATCAAGGTTCGCCTTGAAGTCGCTCAGGAGCGATGGTGTTCCGAAGCTCATCGCCAAGGGTGGCGTTGTTCGGGAAGCCGGGCCAGTGTTAGTGTGAGTGGGTGGGAGCGGATGACTTCAGTTAGCTCTGACGTTTGCAAGAGCATTCCAGATATCATCCGTAATTTCTCTGCAGATCATGCCAGGCACTCTTCCCATCATGCGGTACGCTAACTTGGTGTACCATGCCCGTCATTTTGGTTTCGTCCGAGAACTGGTTGTCCGTGGTAACTTTGTAGACTACCAAACTTGGCGTGTGAGCCGGCTTTGGTACCGTCAGCCAATGAATTACTTACTATTCTGGATGGCACCTTCGATGGCTTTTTAAATCGGTGCGATTACCGAGCGAGAGCAACCCCAGACCTTGTATTTTGATGCATCCGTCTTTCTTCTCAATTTTATGCTTGTTTCTTTGTAAATCCTTATGGTGTTGATTTCGCTGCTGGTCCAGCTCGCACGTCTACTGTCTCCGGAAATATAATTCGCCATGGACAAACCTGCCTTGCCACCAGATGCTGGCACTATACCGAATCATGGCTTTCAGATTGTTGATACCGGATTCATCATGTTCTTCGTGGGATTTACCGCCGTCTGTCTGCGCTTTCTCTCTAGACGCCTGCTTCGAAATGCGTATCTTCTAGACGACTGGCTCATTGTCCTGGCTTTGGTATGGATCTTGCCGTAAACAATTCGACCTGTCTTCTAATACGACCTAGCTGTTCTCCTCTATCGGATGTTTCGCGGATGTCTACAGTGCTATGCATAATAAATTTGGACAACACGTGTTTATGGCGACTATTTCAGAACTCACTGCGTTCCTAAAAGCTTTATTCGTTTATGAGATCACTTATCCGCTTTCGATAGCTTTCTCCAAATGGTCCATTCTTGGTTTCTACTGGCGCATTTTCCATGTCCACTCGCTCAAGGTCCCTTTAATTTTGACCTCGTTACTGACGGGTGCCTGGCTAATAGTATCGGTGAGTGTTCTGATCTGTTGTTTGGTCGCATGGGTAACCCTGCGTACCCGGATGACGACTGTAGAAGCCTTATCCTCACGGGAAACTGTAGGCGCTGACCTAAGCAATGCAGGTGGCTTTCACTATCTTCGGTTGCAGTCCAGTCGAAGCATTCTGGGATGTTCAACTGCAGGCTGAAGGAGCGAAATGTATACTCAGTACTTCCTATTCCATCACACAGGGTTCTACAAACATCTTCATCGACGTCATTCTCCTCGTCCTACCCTTGATCATGATCCGCCGGCTGCGAATCTCCGCACCAAAAAAGGCTGGTGTAGCTTGCATATTCCTTCTCGGGGGCCTGTGAGTAAATGTTTCCACATACCTGAGCAACTTGGACATGCACTAAATCTTGAACAGCACGACAATTTGTTCCGCACTCCGATTGTGGCGACTTGTCGTCACTTCTAAAGCAGACATCCTTTCAGACGTAACGTGTACGTATCAGAAGTGCCTTTCGTACTAAGTGATCAGGTTACTAATACGTTTTCTAGGGCAATCTGTTGGACCTGCTATATTCTCAATAGTTGAGACAAACCTGTCTATCGTTTGTGCTTGCTTGCCATCAATGAGTCCCCTCATCCGCCTCGTTACCAGGGGCTCGTTGAGAAGCGGGATTCACTCTTCTCACACCGACTGCAACCCATCTTCTCTAACAGCGGCTCGTAATTGGGCACCTGTGGGAAGCAATTCAAACTCCCGAAGGAATACTGGTGACATTCTCAATAATTTTTGGAGCATCGCAAGCTTCGGGGGGCATATAACCAGCACTGAGAACTACAAGGAGGAGATACAATTGCCCATGGTCCACAGGTCCTTCACAATTAGTACCACTGTCACAAGAACAGAGAGTCAAACGGATGGAGAGAAGTTAACAGCCTCTCGTGGATTAGATGCGATTGAAGACACAAATGCAAGGAGTCTGTGCAGTCTCAAAGGCGAGGACAAGATAAGTGTCATGAGCTGCCAAGATTAGGAGCCTTTTAACAATGTTCCAATATGGAAACTCAAATCAAACCTTTCGAGTCGGTATGCCTCGGGTTAAGAATTAGAACAGGTCAGAAATAGAATATAAATTAATGATAGTCATTGAGTGATCGGACTAAGTTCTAAATAAATGCTGGACAATCCAGGCTTAAGGTGTGCCCAAAAATTTGCTTATATTCACATTACTCAACCCTTTGCCTTCAAAAACTGACTATTATTCCTCTTGTTGAGTCTATCACTTTCGTCTGATGGTAACAGCATCCACTTCATGTTAAACTTTCCGGAATTTTCTTGATGACCCATTCCTTCATGATCACTTATCCTGTCCCGGGTACGATCCGTGCAATCCGCCATGGAGTTTAGGGACTTCCAGTCTGATTCATTCGGCGCCTGCACCCTTCTTGCACAAATTACCATACTGCCATGCTGGATCATCCATATCCCCAACCCCCCCATACTTTTTCAACGCTGGTCGGCTATATGCGGGCCCCATCGTCTGCTTCCAGTACAATATAGACGGATTGAACGTCTCATTTGCCCGAAACTTGACGCCGCTCACCTGTTTATGCTTTGTAAACCACCATGATGTAGGCAAGACCCAGAATATCCTTTGTTTCACCGGCACTCGAGGGGCCCTTTTTCAGGTGGCCCTTTTCAAGGTTTCTTTTCAAGGTATCTTTTCACTGTAGTTTCGTCAAAGGTAAGCATCGCGTCCGCCAAGTCGCACATCTACGCCGAGGCAGCTTCGATGATGCTAGTCCTATCGTCCTTGTATGAGGTAGTCCCGCCTCAAATATCAGCTTGTTACCAGGAAAATAGTACGGCCCCAAGTCAGATTGTGTACCACAGTCTGGGACTTTGGGTCGAGATATCAGGGCGTTGGCGCCAAAGTTCCTCGGCGTTCGTCTAGAGCAAAAGCGTAGGATGCGTGTTCAATATCTGCACAGCATAAGCTAGTCCCGAGCCAAGAAAACAAAGCACACGTGCGGGTCTGACTATCATTAGGAGCCGTATCGTAGAATTTGTAGACTAGGTTTCATCCCGCCGACCACGTCAGCTGGCTCTCGGGGAGACTAAGGCACCCGTCAGCATCCCAAATACCGACAAATTTGACTGTGACCGGTTGGATTTGCTTTGAGCATATCCTTATCGATCTTTACCTGTGGGTACTCCTTGAACTCTGTTTTGTGGCCTTTGCCAAGGGCTTCGTAATCTTCGTACGAGTCATGAAAATACTCTAGGGAATGCGATTTCAAAAGCCCCATCTCAATCAAATATCCGGGGAGCCCGTGTGCAGTGTAGGCTTCGAGTGAGAGGCCAAATGTAAAGGTGTGTGGAAGAGGACGAAATAGTGCACTGACGTGGATTGTGCAGTGAGTGTGGGGAAGTGTTATGTAGTCGTGATCCTAAGTTGTATGAAATATATCAGTCTTTTACTCTCTGACATACCGTAACAGTCAGCAACAACGGTCGTACAATGTTTTGAGCGCGTTAAAATCAGAAACAGAAGCAATTTCTGAAAGGCTAATACACTGATGAGTTCGCAGTAAGTACTGCTTCTGGGCTCACAACCCCACGAAAATTGATACAACAGTAAAATCCCGTGGATTGAGCTACGGACTGCGAGGACCTCATATACACGTACGCGACTAGCTCAAGTCACAGGATTGGATAATCAGGTATTCTGAAACGTGGACTCGGGTGCTGCTTGACACCGACCTTCAAGAAAGTATTGACGGCCAGTAGTTGAGCTCGTGTAGCTCATGTCTATTGTGTCAACCGGGGTAGTTACATACACTTGTACTTGATGCAGAGCAGCGAAAAAGTTTGGTGGGAGAGTCCGCTCCTATGCATATATCGCAACAGCATACATGTCAAGGATACGCAAGCTGCTTATCAAAAAGGTGTATATGCTGTTGAGGTTACGTAACTTCGTGCCAAAAAGAGGCATACAACACGAATCAATAGTCGTAGACCCCTCAACGGATATCACAGCCAACGTCAAAAGGATGAGATCAGGGCTAGGAACACCTGTTGATTTGTGTATATAAACAGCTTAGATCCCGTAGGAACTGAATCAACATAGTGCTTCAAAACTGTGATCTTTGACAATACAAGCATAACACCGCTCCGCCTCAAAATGCAACTAAAGTCGTTATACTAACTCCAAAGTCTCCAGTAAAATGCCTCGTTGCTCAATAGCTTCTGCTGACATCCTTGGATCATTCATGCTGATGTCTCCGCTCTCCCTGTTTATGAACACGTATGGCGGCAAAAATGGGTCGAGTGTCGTCACTTCTTCCCAGTCAGTAGGTAATGACCCAAGTCTTGGATCATTCTTCAAAATCTCTCCTGTCTGGACGTTAATAAGATATGACAACGCCCAGCCCCTGATAACAGGTAGTACATCTTTCCAAGGCGGCTCTAGAGGCGGCTTCAATGCCTCGCCCAGCATCAAACCATGTACAAAGCATGGCCCAACAACCTCGTATTGGTGGGAACCTCTAGGTCGTAGGATCATGGGGAAGTCGCATCCAAGAATTATAGCAACCTCGTCATCTAATTCCCAAATCAGTACGATGGCGAATAATTAATATCGGTCACTTAATAAAAGTTCACCTTCACACAAGCCTTTTGCGGAAACGCCCAGGTACCCTTCTCGGGTAGTGAAGAGGCATTCATTCGCAAAGAAGCAGTCCTTGAATGCACTTATCACTTCGTTATCAACCTCAGCACTGGCTATTGCTTGAGTCAAGAGCTCACTGAGTCGCGCGATTGACGGGCAGGGGTTATCTCCCAGAGCTCTGTCGCTCGTTCTACCACGCACAAGCACTTCAACGTATGCATCGATAAAAAGTCCTCCTGAGACGTATGTATCACGGTGTGGCTCTTTTGGCGCCCAATCAAAGATTTCGTCGATGACTTCTGCAAACGTACCAGTCAGATTGCGACTTACAGAACAGATAGTGGCGATACGTCTCCCAACAACTTCCAGGTGGTATGCTGGCTTGACGAACTTTGCAATGGCACTGGAACGTGCGGAAGCATAAAATCTTCGAACGCTCAGATATCCCGTATTGGCACCTTCAATCGGTTGATCCCAGTTTGGTACCCATGACGGAGATCCTTCACGGCAGGTAGTGATGTTACAGTGGTTGAGCATATTTAATTTTTTGTAGACTTCATTCTCAGCTAGCACAAGCCGCGAGTATGCCTGCCAAACTGGAATTGAGTAGTCTACCTCAACCTTGGCAACAATTCTAGGATCTAGAAGGCCTAAGATTCCATAAATTCTATCTTGGGGTTCCATGCATCTCTGATTTCGCGTCCAGAGGAGCAAGTGCTCGGATGAGGCGAGTGGTGGCGCCATCAAGCCCCGCGCATATACGAAGAGGCGGTCTCTGATTTCGGGTGGCAGTATGCTTGTTTTCTGCCTCAGAACCAGCAGTGCTTTTCGCACAACGACCCATGGAATGGTGTCTCGCCCACATTGGAGCAATACTCGATTGCACGAAAGAGCTTCCTGCAAGACCCAGACACGTTCGAACCATGGCCGTTGCAAGAGCGAGAGTATTGATTTCCAGGTCTTCTTTTCGTAGGGCAGCGGATGCGTGTCTCGCCACCAGTCGCGCTCCTGTGCGCCTGGTGCTTCGCCCCATCGATGAGAGATGGTGTACTCCACCTGTTCACTGAAATACCGTAGGGTCTCTAACGCATGTGTGCTGTCTTCGGATTCAGGACCGATCCAGATAATGACTTTATCAGAAAGAGGGTAAATATGGCTCATTCGCTTGACTTGTCGACCACGTTCATCAGTATCGGCTTGGTTGATGGATATAGCGTCAACCCAAAATGTGCGTTGCCGATCAGGATATCTGAGATGCCTTAATGCACTAGCTAGATTTGCTCGAATTCGCAACCAGGATGGCGTTCGAACGGGATCGGCTGATTCGGTAATGTGAACGTGTTGTTCGTTGTCTATCGTTCCCCAAGTGTAGGACAAGGCCTCATATGGAGGTACGTGCCACAAGGAGTCATCGTCAGCAGAACGCTTTGGTAATTCATAAGCTTTTTTTTCACAGTTTGGATCTGGATGGTTCCAAGAATTAGGAGTTCCCGAATTGCGGGGGCTCATGAAAAGGTACCGCCCATCCAAAGTCTGTTCGATTGTCCAGCCGTCTGAGAGAGTATTTTGGAGTTCATTAACAGGTAGCCTTTCGTCTTTGACCGCCGCTTTTGGCTCGGGAAGTGGACAACAAATAATGCTGCATCGCAGAACATCGTGGTAGCTGCCTGGCTGTAACACCACCAGCCTCAACTCGCTTACTTCAGCATGGAGTTTTGTGTAGACATACTTGGCCATCAGTCTATTACAACACTCGTTGATAATGATGATAGATCCAGCAAAAATTTGAGATATTGAAAAGTACTTTTTTTCCTTTCCAGGGAAATAGATACAAGTGATAGAGCACAATCAAAGCAGTTAATTGTACTAACTATGATGAACTAAAGAACAGGAAGCAGTAAGTAGGGCGAACCTCTATAAATACAGGTTCTGGGGCAGCTGAACAGTAACATCACCTGACCACGCACGGTGGTCAAGCAGCTGAAACACCTAATTACAGCACACCATACGTTGTGTATATTGTCAACAAGATCAGCCGCGCTTATTGTGCTCATCATTCAAGGGCATCTTGTACTAGCTCTACCACTTTATCAGCAGGACCTGGACTATCAGTTTCTTGAAACGGGTCACGGACTGATGCTGGTTAAGAGGCAGATTTTCGATCATGAACAAGGATTGTCAAGGTTACACAAGATGCTGCCAACGGTAACACAGTACCAAACTATGGAGATCCGACTATTCTAGGCTGTACAGCTGATAAACAACTGAGTTTCAGAAGGATGAGATCTTGGTAGAGCAATAGGGGTTGGTTTGTGTATATAAGCAGCTCAACTCCCGTAGAGATTGAATCAACATGCTGCTGCAGAACTGAAATCTTTGACAAGGATCATGTCTCCATGATACGAGAGAAATAAGAAGGATAAGTCTGAGTCTGCCTCAGCTGAGCGGGGATTAATCAGCTTGGCGCAATCTCCGATGCATTCTATTATGACAAACCGCCCTAACTGATTGATGAATGATTTTGTTGTATTTTCGTATAGTTTTAGCTGCTGAGACTAGGAGACAAAGTATGCTTGAAGTATGAATTGTACGCACTAGACTTCGCTGTAATAGCGTCCCAGATTTAGTATTATTGCGACTAGCTAGGTAAATCCTAAATTGTACCTGTCAACTGCTAGAGGGGCGGACCTCGCTATGACCAGCAGGAATCCATGCCATCGGTGCCTCCTGAAGTCTGAAAAACACTACTACCTGCTACCGGCTCGGCGTTTCAACGCACTGACTAATTCGATATGGCTGATTCAAAACACATCGATGCAGAATAACTGGCAGCTTCAGGGCGAACACGCCCTTACTCTAATGTTCGCCGGTTTCTCGTCATCGGTGCGGGCCGACGTGGAACCGCGTATGCGTCTGCCGTCGAACGAGAGGGCTTACCAGCTATCCTTGCTGCAATTGCGAATCCTATCCCATAAAAACGGGTTGCGTTTGGAAAGAATTATACTTGGAGGCATGAGACACCACGGGAAGATCAAGATTTCGATTCGTGGCAGCAGTTTCTCAGATACGAGTGGAGCAGACGAGAAGCTGAAGCCAAATACGAGAAAGTACATGCTGGGATTGACAGAATCATGCTTCGCATTCAGGACCAGACACAAGGAAATTCTGCAGGTGTTTCGTCCGTTGAAACTTCATGTACTGTGTGAGAAGCCGATTGCAAAAACTCTTCAGGACTGTCAGGATACATATGTCAGCCTCGACGGAGCTAAGAGCCCTCAGAAGATCTTCTCGACTAGTCATGTCCTACGATACAGCCCGCATAATATGCCGTTGAGGAAGCTTCTGCCGGAAAGATAGGGTGGTTGGAGAGCTCGTTTCGGTCAAGCATACAGAGCCTGTAGGGTGGTTCCATTTCTTGCACTCTTATGTACGAGGCAATTGGCGAAAGGAATCGATTGCCGCCCCTTAACTTCTTTGCAAGTCTTGTCCTGATATTGACTTCATATTGTGGCTGCTATGCTACAAAACAGACCTCGGCGAGCCGGCGCATATGCCTAGCCTAGTATCATCAGTGGGCAACTTGTCAGTATTCACCAAGCGTAGAAAACTAGAGGCAGCTGGAAATGCTACAAATTGCTTCACGTGCTCTCACGAACAGAGCTGCGACTGGAGTGCCAAGAAGATGTATATCGAGAAGCTCTATGACAAAGGATACCAAGATTTTCCCGTGTGTGTCGTTATCCCGGATATTGAAGAAATTACTGCCAAAGCAGGCCGGGCATGAGCGTGCAAGACTGACTCAAGTCCTTTCTTCAGACTACGACGCTTCTACACTAAGAGCTACCATCGAGTCAAAACAATGGTATGGCCGTTGTGTTTGGGAGTCCGATAACGACGTGCTTGACGATCAGATTGTTATCATGTCCTGAGATGACGATTTTCGCTCTGTCAGTGGCAAAATGCTTTATGATCGCCTTCCCAAGACCGCAGTTTTTCATATGGTCGCTTCTATAGAAGCACAGTGTGAGCGGCGGGGTAAAATCTTGGGCACTCATGGAGAAACGGAGGTGTTGAAGATTTTCACTCCCCCAAAGGCCACACGAGGTCATGGCGGCGGTGGCGGTGGTCTGATGAACGGCTTCTCAAAGGCTGTGGAAGCTGTCATCAATGATGACCTCAGTGCAGAGTTGGCACAAGTCAAATATGTTGGCTGCACCTTGAAAGAGCTATTGGCCACATGGAGTGTTTCGTATCGGCAATCAGTGCCTACACATTCGCTTGCATCTGGCAGATATCCCTGGCTGCCGTGTCGGCATGCGGAGAGCTATGTCCGGAGGCGCTCGAGCAGATTGAGTGACTTCGGTCATGTATCTTTCGGCTTCGGCGTGAAGACCGTGCAGACGGTATTCTAAAGCCGATCTCTGGGCGTCTCTCTTCTTCTCAATGCAATCTTCTTTGCGCCTGTTTCGCACGTCCTTGTCGATATCTCTGGAAGATACTAATGACTGCCGCTGCATACCTTCGGATCCAATCGATTGAGTTCAAATGTCAGTGAGGTCGAAAAGTCTTGTGTACCGCGTCAATGGTCTTTCGGCCTCGCAGCCTGACGACGAGCTATCAGCAACACTCAAAGCTACCATCAATCGCCTCTTGGTGAGGCAAGAGTCAAGCATACAAGTGCATATAACCATCGTCCCTTCTTGCTACAATAGCAGAGAGAAAAGGGTCGCGCTGGTGGACTTTAAAGGTGGTGCTCCTTCGTTCTTGTCCGGGCTAGAAAAGGACCCGCTGGAAGACGTACAGGTTGGCACTGGCAATACCGCTATCAACTTTGACAGACACTTCCACCGCTTTACTCAACTTTACACACCTCAACCAGACGCAAAAATCACCGCAGAGTGCGTTTCACTTCTTTACCAGTGTTTTCTCTACCCCTTGTCTATTTAAAAGGGCTTCTATACGTTTCTACTAACCTACCGCGTCGTAGTATCATTGCAATCACCGGTCTTGATGGACATGCATACGGATCATGGAGGGGAAAGGGGGATCTCGGTACGATGTGGCTACGAGATTTCTTGTCCGAGGACATGCCCCACTGTCGTACGATGACTTACGGCTACAACTCGAAGCTCTTGGTCCGTGGAACTGAAATGACAGTGGACTATAGCCGTGGTCTATTGGATGAGCTGAAACAGATCAGAAATACAGAAGAGGTAAGACTAGCCTACAACATACACTCAACTTAGCACAAGAATGGCTCTGACCTGCATGACCTTAGGAACGACAACGTCCACTCTTTTTCATTGCCCATAGCTTCGGCGGTATCATATTAGCTCAGGTCAGCCTCTGTAAAGATCTATATAACTCGACAGACGCCCACTGATCCTTCATGTAGTGCCTTGTGAAGGCTGCCCGGCAAGATGAAAGCGATCATCAGACTTTAGCCTCTCTTTACAGAGCTACATACGGTATGCTCCTATTCGCAATTCCGCACAAAGGACTAGTCATGAACGATATCAAACAAATTTTGGCTGGGCAAGATAAGCATCCGAGGAACGAATTGCTTCAACAGGTTAGCAACGAGTCTTCGTACCTGGCAATCCACTTCGGCCAGTTTCGAGACGTTATACGAGACCGCAAAGTAGTCAGCTTTTACGAAACGAGGCAGACCCAGAGATTGCAATTTGTAAGGTATATGCTTACCGATAAATTGATGTATTAACTGATGCTTTGATTAGGATGATGTGCACAATCGCTGGGCAAGGACAGGTAATTTTGTCACGACTGTTGACGCCAACTCAGCTCTCCTTGAGCTTCCCGATCAGGTCGAAGACAAAATCCCCCTAGATGCTAATCATTCTAATATTGTCAAATTCAATCACAGGGATGCAACTGGTTACGCAAGTGCGCTTGATAAGCTAAAGCAATTTGAGCGCGAAGCGCCCAGAATTATCACCAGCCGTTTCTGTAAGTTGTTCTTCAATTTCCGGTCTCTTTCTATCTATATCCATCTGTATAACCTATATCAAGACGCTCCAGCTGATCTCAACCTGATTCAGCACGAAACTTAACCCCGGTTTCTCCACCTTGCTTGGAAGCCCGCCACATGGATCAAGCGTTGCATGGACAAGAGAACATCGTTTCACCTGGTTTAGAGCAACAGAAAAAAGTGGCACAGCAGATTCAGAGACAGACGCGTCAACAAAATGATGAACCTATTGACCGACGATCAGGAATATACGTAAGTGATAACCAAGGGCTGTACGATTTGCTCCTGAAATCTCTTACCTTTCCACGCGAGAATGCACGTCTCAGAAACGTAGGATCAGCTTTGCGAACGACTTGCAACTGGATTTTTGACCAAGCTGAATACAAAGCTTGGTCTGATACAAGCAAAGTTAGAGACCACCACGGCTTTCTGTGGATCAGAGGGAAACCTGGGTCTGGCAAATCAACCTTAATGAAAGCAATCCATGATCGTGCAATAGATCAGCGTCCGAATGAGATTTTTGTCACATATTTTTTCAATGGCAGAGCGCACGACTCACTGGAGAAAACGAGTCTAGGGATGTACCGATCTCTTGTTCATCAGCTTCTTGGACTGCTCCCGTACCTTGCGGACCGTTTTGTCAATGATTTTCGGACGAAAAACAGAGATGACTATTTTGAGGAATGGAAGATCATAGAGCTCCAGGAGTTTCTGACTCATGTTGTGAGCAGTCTCGGAAAACGAAAGCTTACTGTATTCATCGACGCCCTGGATGAGGGTAAAGAAGAGGACGTTCGAAAAATGGTCGCCTTTCTCGAACACCTAGCACAGACTGCCATGCACAGCGAAACTTCGCTTAGAATCTGTCTGTCAAGCCGGCATTACCCTCATATTAGCATTGCAGGAGGGACTTCATTCACTATAGAGAACCAACTAGGTCATGCTGAAGCCATTGCCGCATTCGTCGCAATTCGACTCAAAGGAAATGAGGGGCAATCGGAAGATTTAAGGGAGAAACTGTGTCGGAGGGCAGGCGGCGTGTTTCTGTGGGTTGTTCTCGTCGTCGAAGTTCTGAATACACTATACGATCATGGGCAAACGAACGAAATGAGTCAATGCTTAGATGAAGTTCCCAGAGGATTGAACGATCTTTTCTCGGAGATTCTAACAAAGGATGCTCAAAACAAAGACAGCTTTGCCTTCTTGCTGCAGTGTGTACTGTTCTCCAGGCGCCCACTCAGTCTCGCTGAGTTATACTCGGCCGTTGAAACACGTTGCAAGTCCTTGGATGAATTGAACTTAAGCATCCCAAATCAGGGGACTCTGAGACGATATGTCCTTAGCCGTTCTAAAGGTCTTGTTGGAGTTACACAGTCATACCCCCACAATGTGGAATTCATCCACGAGACGGTCAGGGAATTCCTACTTAATGAAGGTGGACTCGTTTCTCTTGATCCTACTCTCAAAGAAAACATACACGGACTGAGTCATGATCGGCTGCGCCAATGTTGTTTTTATCACTATTCTAGATGTGGTGATGATCTGCTGTTGACCCCTCGGGAGACAATCAACTTGGATAATAAGCTTCCATTCGGAAAATATGCTACCGAACATCTTTTTGGGCACGCGGAAGCTGCCCAGTCTGCTGGAGTCTCGCAGAGAGACTTTTTAAGACATTTCAGCAGAAAAGGTACGCAGCTGCAAAATTGGGTTCGCATCTTCAACCGTCTCAAGTCGAATTCGTCTGAGACCTCTAGCTACTCACAAGAGGACAGTGGACTCTACATCTTTTCCTCAGAGAATCTAATTAACTTGGTTGTGATCTTATTAGAAGACGGAGCTGACCCCAATGCCAAGGGTAAGCATTACGGCAATGCTTTGCAAATGGCATGTGCAAAGGACAGCGAACGAATCGTCCGCCTACTCATCAATGCGGAACGGAGAAAAGGCAAATCTCTTGCTGTATCCACAACTTGCAAGAGTGACAGTGGCGATCGACAAACGCAGAGACATAGGGCAACTGTGTTAAGGGAGACGTGGCGGCGTCGGTTTGCCGCTACCGTCCATCGTATTCCATCTCCAGGGGCAGAACGTTTACGCCGTGTACAGAAAGGTGCAAGTACAGAAAATCAAAGCTTAGGAAGTCTCCCCTTGTCCCAACCGAGCATGATACAGCAGTGGCGGAAACACTTGCTGCGCGCACCCCGGCGAGTTGATGTCAATGCACAGGGAGGATTATATGGAAATGCGCTTCAAGCAGCTTCACAAGCTGGTAACAAGAAGACTGTTGAGTTGCTACTCAGCTATGGCGCAGATGTCAAAGCTGCGGGCGGACATTACGGCACTGCGCTAGCAGCAGCAGCAGCCTCGTACAAATCTGATATCAAGATTGTTGAGTTGCTACTCAGCTATGGCGCAGATGTCAAAGCTGCGGGCGGAGATTACGGCACTGCGCTAATAGCAGCAGCAGCAGCAGCCTCGGACAAATCTGATATCAAGATTGTTGAGTTGCTACTCAGCTATGGCGCAGATGTTAACGCTAAGGGCGGACATTACGGCCCTGCGCTAATAGCAGCAGCATCTTCGTGCAAATCTGATATCAAGATTGTGGAGTTGCTACTCAGCTATGGCGCAGATGTCAACGCTAGGGGCGGATATCACGGCACTGCGCTAGTAGCAGCAGCAGCTTCGTACAAATCTGATATCAAGATTGTTGAGTTGCTACTCAGCTATGGCGCAGATGTCAACGCTAAGGGCGGACATTACGGCACTGCG
>JAGFVP010000176.1:0-64491 GCA_021031095.1 Bathelium albidoporum
TGGCGGCGGCGGCGGCGGCGGAGGCGGGAAAGGCCCGCGGATGAACCCGATGATGGCGTGGATGGCCGGCGGGCGCAAACCGGCGTCGGGAAAAGGGGCAAAAGAAGTTGAGGTGCTGATGGCAGCGACAGGCACGCAGCCGGGAGCCGGGGTGTACGTGGGGACGGCGCCGCAGCGGATGCGCGAGCCGGGGCGGAAGGTGGCGGTCGCGACGAATGAGAGCTCTTCGTGCGCGGTCATGTAAATTTTATCATGATCATGGGTATTGGACCCTCTGCGCACGAATGTTGGCTTGCATTCATTCTCGATCTGTCATTTCTCTTTCCTCCATCGCTTTTTACCGCGTACGCGAGCAATATTTATCCTCGATACCGCCGTTTCTTACCCTGGCACCCTAAAGCGGTGTTCTGTCGACAGCACTTCAACGAGATATGCGTTCTATCCGGACCAACTGTTTCGGTCTTCCATATCTCAACAGGCTTGGCTTGAAAAGCTCGGCCAGTTCATTAACATTATTATCAAACGCAAGGCGATCAAGTCATACGGAACGATTTACGAACTCACGTCCAAGGGAGGCCAACTGACTAGAAAATCCCAAATTTTCTTTTTCTCTTCTACAATACATTTGCGAGTTAGCGTTGTGTTTGAGATCTGCTTTGAATCATACTTGAAATTGGATGGAATCTGTTTTTGACGAGTTTGCTTGGAGCGTCGCGTGGAGAGGCACGCTCCCCAACCCCCCATCTCCTCTCTGCATCGTCTCTTCCTTTCCCTTCGTCTGGTTGAACAGATGGATTGGCGGGTTGGATGGACTGGGGAGAACTGGCGCAGGTGAGAGACGGCATTTTCCCCGCAAGGGGTGGATAGCGTGGAGCTAGTTCTTGTTTTGCTAATTGACTCTGGTCCGGCTGATGTGTTCTTGTTGTGTTTTTCTTTTCCGCACATATTCCCCCTCGGCACTGGCAATTGCTTTTTCTTAACAGCAGGTGCCGCATCTGTTTCTGTTGGCGGCCAAATTACTTTAAGGACGAGTTGCGGGCTTTGCTGGGCATTTAAAAGTTGATGAATGGTGATGAACGGGTTTGAAAAAGGGAAGGCGTGTAGTAGATCTCCCTCGCCTTAATAATTGCAATCGAAGACTGGTGACATTTTTGCATCTACAGTGTTGTCATCCGTCATCTGGTGTCTTTGTGATTCCAAAGCTTTTCCAAGTTCCTCCACGGCTTCGTCCTTGATTAATAGGTTACGTATCAAGTAGGATCTAGGAATAGATTGAGGGGACATCGACAAGCCCGTCAACTACAAGTTTACCCCATAAGCTCCTCCCATACTCGTCTCAGCCCCAACCTCGTGAAAACCATCTCCCTTCCGCGCCACCAAACCACTTTCTCTAGCTTCATTGCCTCCTGTTTCACGCGACTTTTCCCTCATCTTTTTCAGGTATTTCTCCCCATGGGTTTCTCCCTCCACAGTCGTCTGCATCGCGCGTAAGACCATGCTCAGCCTCGTCAAGCCATTCACGATGCAGCATCGCGCTCTGCGTTAAAGTCCGCCCCCACTCTATTTCCCCCGTCTGCAGCAGCGACGACTTCACGAGGGTCCGGCCGAAACGTCGTCAGCCTCCCGCTTTGGCAGCCCGCCCAGCGGCCGATGTCGCTGGGATGACCATCGCCCATGAGCAGCTCGTACGGGACGTCGTCCAGGTCGGTCTGCCAGGCATGAGAGCGTGCTCGGCGGACATTCTGCGTCTGGTCAAGATTTGAGCGGATCTGACGCGCCTTTGCTTGGACCGATTGTGCGCGACTTTCTCCGCGGCTGGCGATGTGAGAGGGTCGAGCAGATGCGGAAGATGAGCTTGAAGAACGAGATGGGAGAAAGGAGGAATCGAAGCATACTTCCTCTCCGAGTTGCTGATGAAGGCCGTAGTGGATCGACGAGCTCTCGGAGGGATTGCTCTGGTCATAGCTGTTCGACGAGACGGCGCATGAGACATCCGAGCGAACATCAGACGCCAGCGTATCTGGGAGGAGCGTTGCATTTGAGTCCAAAGCCGACCCATTGCAAAGGTCGTCCGTGAGGTTAGTTGCCTCATCCTGGTACCGCCTGCGTAATGAAGGATCAACCTCGCCATCCGAGTCCATGACCCGCGGCGACGCAGATTTCGCATGAGAGTCGACTTTGTGCAGAGCTCTGCTCCGACGCGTCTTTCGCAGCCATCTCAGAATATCGCCAGGTGGGCAGCCATCGAAAGCTGGGACCTCGCCGACTATATCTGCTTCGTGTTGCCACGAGGAGGTAATCTCGTCGTCCGCGTCTGCCACATCTCCAGATATTGTGACCAATTTCCGGCGCACCGGAATGTGACCGGCCGATTGTACTCTCACACTGTCAATCTCAAAGACGTGAGCGTGACCATCGGCACCAAACGCCCAGACAACGAGTTCGCCTTTCTCGTTGCGCACAGCGATATCTACGAGCGTGGGGACTGTGGCGAACCACGTGCCTCGAATCTTCAAGGGCCAAATTCCCGGTCTGGTAGGTCCAGTCAGAGGTGGACTGTTGAGAAAGCCAGGGTCGTCAGGCGCACTGCTAGGATCGGTTTTGTTAACGCCGGCTAACGAGGCAGCCACAGACCAGGACATGGTATCAGGCCAAAAATCTAACCATGCCATTTGGTGCGCATTGTTGTCGGCCGATCCTGTTGTTGATTGTGAAGAAGCCTCGTGTACGGGGACATCTGAGGTGGAAGGAGCCGAACCAATGGAATGGTGCATCCAGTCGTTCCCAGCTTCGCTCTTGTCTTCATGAGTTGGTTGTAGTTCTCTTTGGCTAACAGCGAAGACATCTGGAGGAATGGTAAACAGCACAAGGTCCTGTTCGTATCCTGCCACAACAAAGACCCCGTTTTCGAGGTTGGTCCCAGCGGCGTAAATTGTTGGAAACAACATTGAATCGTGGTCGTTATCGACATATTTTCGAACGCCTTCTTCGTCCCCAATATCAAGCACAGGGTCTGAAGACGAGTGTCTGTTCTCTCTGGCTTTACCTTTACTCATTCTGGACTCTGGATTCTTTGGCCAAATCTGCTCAGTACTCGTCGTCCTTCCCTGTCTAAAGGGCGGCTCCAGAACCATTTTCCTTGTCAGCTTCATTGGTCGCTCAAATGGTGCATCGCAGCCCAAGCACAGCAAGCCTGTCAGTGGATCGGTGAACAGGATGTGATGTCCATCACTGAGTGGCACGGCACGGTAGTGATCAAAACTGGCTCTGGGCGATTTTTGATCTTGCCGATATCCTGTCGCCCACTTGTGCTACAAGTTTGCGAGTGAGCCGTCATGATCCGATTGTCGATGCTGTCGGAATGGAGACGCTTCACCATGAACCTTTTGTTTGATGGAGCCTTGCAGTTCAGCCAGCGACCAGTCCTGTAACAATCGTTCATGCGAGGATTTCTTTCGGTCGCGTGCAATGCTGGCGATGTTGGCGACTTCATCGCGGAAGGGAGACGGTCCGTACATTCGATGCTTTGGTTTGTCTCTCAGCTCTACGTCTCTCGCACCAAACATGCGTCTGCTAAGCTCGGTCCTTGCAAGAACTACACCAGGACGTGGAGCGATCGCGCTGCCAATCAGGCGTAGCCTTCGGGCTTCGGGTCCGGATTGGAGGTCGGTAACATGAGATGAGCTAGTAGGAAGAGCATCGATGCCAGTCCTGGGTGGGAGAAAGTATAACACGTCTGTAGTTGCTGACAGGGGAAAGAAGCGATCTTCCTGTCTCTTCGTAACTACGTCGATCCAATGAAGCTGGATCCCAGCATTACATCCGAAAGCGGCACAACTCCGCGACGGACAGATTGCCACTGTGCGTGGAGGATCGTCTGAATAGCAAAGGTCATGGTAAATAGTCTGCTTGTTTGGAACCAGAGTCGGACAAGGAAATCGCTTTGAGGTGTTGTCAGCATCTTTGGAGTCCACGGAATAGAAATCTTCCTCCCGACTGCAGACCTTTCCACCCTGATGCATCTCCTGCTTTCCAGTCAATGGTATTTCGTTGGCAGCAACACTGATGGTCCGCTTTCGGAGAGAAGAGTCCTCTGCACTTATCAGAGCCAAGGGAGGGTCACTTCTACTTTGATTACTGTCTATGCTCTCGTCGCTACTGTCGCCCTCGTGCAGGATAGGACAATGGGTGCCATGTCTGGAAATGTTGTCTTCGATCTCCTCTAATACCATGGGACTCGACAATTCGAGTTCACAGACCATCCCAAGTCTGCCTTCAAGGAAGGCTGCAACAGCGTACCGACCACATGTAGTATCCATGCTCACTCCAAGCACTCGTCGTGGGCATGCGACACGCACTGTGAGTTCCAAATCATGGCCAGGACCAAGCTGGTAAACGTATACCAAGTCGCCGTCCGCCACGATGAGAAAACGGCCACAGGCACTGACTGTGAAGAGAAGACCGCTTGCTTTGTTGCGGATGTTCTCCTGAGAACCAGATGAGAGCTCCGTAAAATCGATGCTACAAGTCTCAACTAACGCGCTGTTTCGTAACCAAGCTTCCTCAGGCTCTGGCCTGCCTTCAGAAGTAAAGCGAAGACCGCAGCCGGTCCAGTCAGGACCGAGAGCGCATACTCTTGCAAGTGCACCACTGAGCCTTAGTTCGAGGCTAATGTTACCGAGATCATGATCATGCTCTTCAATCGAGGCACTGCTTGCAAAAGTCGACCATCCAGCCCGTCGAAGCATTTCGCAGAGCATGCGAGAATCCAAGCTCGCAAGCATCCATCGTCGGCACACATGTCGAGCAGAGTTGAAGTCCGTAGGGTGTAGATATCGGAAGACTTGGTGTAGAAGCTCGAGCGGAAGCCAGGAGGCTTTGGCGGGGCAGGGCATATCGAAGTCAGAGATGGGTGGGGTCTCAGATGTAGCAATCCCAAACAAGGGATGCGCACTTGGAACATCGGAAGTAACGCAGTAATCGTCAGACTTGTCGACTAACGGTTCGCGAGCAGCAGCTTGCTGCACAAGAAAAGCTCGAAGATCTGACCTTGAATTCGCAACTTGCTCAGGGGGTTGAACCCATTGAGAATCATTAAAGAGTCTCTCCGAGCCTGAGACAAACCCAGGCGAGCTCTGAGATAAAGGGCCATGAAGAGACTCGAACACCAAATCACTGGAGGTGTTTCCAGAAGCACTCTCGTCGTGAGAACCGTCTGGACTGCCTAAGAAGGAAGAGCCTCCAGTCATGAAGCTCCAGCGCATGTGTTCTGCACTTGCTTGTTCACGACAGGTCGTGCTAACTCCACTCATGGTAGAGATCGTGTGGCTGGTGCTTGAAGGTTGAAGTCCGGGCCCGCTGAACGTGAACGCCGAGGGAGAAAGTATGTCTACGCCCATGAACGATTGTGATTCTGTCGGAACACTGGACGATCCGGAAAGAGCAGCAGCCCCTTCGGCTAATGGTGCTCCTGATTGGCGTGAACTGCTGCCCGAGGAGCGGAATAAGGTAGTCAGCACGCGTTGAAAGGGCATTCGACCTCTGGTACTTGCTCGACGTATCTTTGATTGAAATTTAGAGCGGCTGCGATTCGAACACCTGCTGGTCATATCCGACGCGGGCCTCTCTTTGCCCTGCGCCACATCTTCGTGCGCTCGTGTATTTCGTGCGGCTCCCATCGAGGATTGAGTAAGGATATTAGGGTTGGTTTCCTGGTTGGCAGTCGTTCTCATGGTCTCGGCAAGGCTGATCAGGGTGAATGAACGAAACGGAGGGCTTGCGCGTACTTGCGTTCAAGAAGATTGGTAAGTGAGACCAGTTTCGAGAGACACACAATGAAGCCTACCTTTGAGTTTTCTACTTGCCTCACGAAAGCAAGATGCCTGATTTTTACGATCTCTCTCAAAACGACCGATTTGATACGGGTATACTCCTAGCAGTTCGATGTTTGCGACAGTCCTTGGGGCCGCTGGTAGAGAATCTGGAGCTTCTGTGCATAGACCGGCGACCCCAGGATAAAGAATGATGTCCAAACTCGTGATGGCTGACAATTTTTCAATCCGTGCAATCTCTTGACTGTAGATACAGAACTCAAGATGGTTCTTGATTCCGATGGACCGTCATGTAGGTCAGAAGATATAGAATAGGCTAAGTGAAGAATAAAGAGATGGCTGAAGCAGACACGCTGCTTGGACCAAGAAGGTTAGGTTTTACAAGGCCAAGATGATAAAGATAGGCAGAGCAAGTAGAAGATCGGGTTCACCCTACAGGACTGGTGGAGGTATGCCTCCCGTTAATCGCGCTTTCCCACGATGATAACGAAGGTGCTTTGCATGGTTTGCGCCTCTTTTTTCCCCGTGCCATCTTTCCTTTTGCTCTTGCCTCAGCCAAGACCTGCATTTGCAACGGTGAAATTTGTGGACTGTTGCAACCATTCCATATTACAACTTGGACTTGAATACTATCAATGCTTTCAAATGCTTGTTCGGCATTAGAAAGCACTAGAGTTTCTCATAAAAACAGTCTCAATGGATAATTTGCGATGGGGTATCTAGAATTGACGAAATATTCACGCTCTTAGACTAAGAGCGGTAAAGTCATGCAGCCAGACCTCGCCCATCTTCGGTTCTTGCACTTTTGTTAACAATCCACACATCTTCCAGGCTAGTAAGTGTCAGCAGCAGTTAAACATCTTTGAACCATGCAACGTACGGTGCTACCAGGCTGGGATTGACGAATCTTTGCTCAGTCTCCTGGGACTCAACGCTGCGGCCGCCAGAGGTTTCTGCAATGGACCTTATGTTTCTCCCGTCAATCCCAGCATGTTCACGTATTCCGTTGGCAAGGTCGGAGTGTTCAGCCCGTCTAATGCTTCGCAAAGCAATGAAGCCCATTAGAGGTTTGTAGGTCTTTCCGTAAATGTAGGTAAAGTACAGAGTACCAGCTAGAAGGGGAAGGATGAGAGGTGATAATTTCGGTGCCTTTGGAGCAATTTCGCCAGTTGTTGTCAGTTGGAAAAGGATGATACCAAGGATGATCCGGTCACAAATCATTGTCCAGCTCTTGCCAGACGAGTGCTGGCGGTGATCCATTGCGTAGAGTAACTGGTACTTGTATACCATGTAGCCGATTGCAAAGTAAACCAGGCCCGCAAGCAAAATTTGCCATGAGCCAGGCAACACGCTATACACGATACATATTATGAAAATCAGTAGAGTCTGCGGAAGGTAAAAGCCGTAGCTAAATATTGGTGGCTGAACGAGCTCAGCATAATCTGAACAGAAAATGTAAGTTGGATCCAACAATGTAAAAGCTTGAGTCCTACCTCGAGGTGTTTTGGCGCCAATGAGGCTGATCGGATACAGAGCAACGCTACCGAACTCCAAGAGTCGTAATGGAAATAGGCCAAAACCTTGTAGGATTATATAGTTAAGGTAGAAATTGAGCAATCGAGCAAGCGATGTGGCCAAGTGTTCCGCGATGTTATTGACGTCTTTCAAAGGCTTGTCGAAATTACCGTCTTTCAAGAAGTTTGAGAGAGTGCCAAGTATCGTGAAGACAATGAAGAAATTGAAGAAGGTGAAAAAGAAGTTCTTGGAGATGACGGAGAGTTCCACGTCTCCTTGAGAGGTCATGCCTTGGAGATTGGCCAACCCTGGTCATGTTAGCCTCTTGACTGCGACTGGCAGGAAAAGGAACCTACAATCGTAAAGGTAAGGGACGAGAACCACCAGGAGGGAGACCAAAAGGGTTGGAAGCTGTGTCTGGACAAAAGATCGTGCTATGGTATTGGATTTGAGAGCTTGGCCCAATTGGGGCCAGACCTCTTCGATATTATCAAGATTCAAGGCCGTAGCCAAGGGAGCAAGGATGAAAGACCAGAAGATTGTTAAAAGACCGATGATGGCAGTAATAACCCATGCTCGAGCGACCCTACTCGTCCTCGGTAGATATGTGTTCGGCCAAACCACATCTGCGGGAGGGGGGCTCGGTTTTGCTAGAAATTCTAGGGGTGAAGGGTCCAGTAGAGCTTGTACAGCCATCTGACAGGCAGCTACGCTATCCATTGTCACAAATGCCAGCGGAGTTGGCTCGAATTCCTTGCGGCGCAGGTCGTTGACTCTTGCGTCTATCTTGTGCAATTTCTCCTCGTAGTAGTCGATGGCATCGACCAATACACTTTGAAGCTTGAAGCGGCCGTATCTGATCTTTGTCTTTGGGCGAGCTCGTGAATAGGGTTGGATGTGAGATGAATCACCATTGCCTGTGATCAGTCGTCTACTTTCCTCGTCATCTCCATCATCTCTGTCAACGATCGGTCCAGGCGGAGATGGCTGGGAGATTGGGAGGGACTCAAGGTTCCTTTCCACTCGACGGTACCCAAGATGGACGGTCCATGCCTCCTCCAACTTTCGCAAGATCGTCATCCGTTCAATCATTGCGTTGTCAAGGTCTTTCCAGTTCCTACAGAGCGTCACACTCTCGACTTTGCCAATCTCCAGATCTTCGACAAATTCTTTGATTCTTGCCTCGGACCGAAATTCTTTCGGGATACCTGACAAGCGAATTGTACGGTCGGTAATAGTAGCTTGACTTCCTAGGTATTCTTGGCGTATCTCAATGATCCGTCTCGTCTCAGCCACGACCAGGTACAATGCAAGACCAGTGAAGAGATAGGCGAAAGCAATGTACATCCAAAGATAGTTGCTCCGAATGTCGTTTTTCAATACCGTCGCCAATGTCCCATTCTTGTAAGCATCCGATAACTCGGAGTTCAGTCGCCACAGCTCGAATGCTTCCTCCCGTTCTCGACCCTTGGGTTTGAGAAACTGGTCATGAACAGGTTTGATCACGACCAGGGCAAAAAAAGCAGTCACAGTCAGAAATTTGGTCGCCAGCTTGAAGGTCCTAAGGAACTGGATCCAGAGGGATTAGCGCAATAAATTGTCGACGAGTAACCGCACTTCTTACCACGAAAGCGTCCAGACCTGCAGAAGCAAGGACTTGCTGCTCAGTGATGCGCCATAGCACAGGTATCCAACCAAAGAACGAGTCTGGCAGCTCCGGGAGTGGCGAGGCTTCATTTTTGTGTTTTTTGCGCGCTGCATACAGGCCCGTCCATCGTGTTCTAAGTAACTTGGGTGATAATCAGCAGTCCATCCGAGTCTCCAATGGCAAGCACCGAGGCTGGCATGACATACACAGAAGGCAAGGAAAGCACCGAGGCCAATGGCAATCGACAAGACAAGCTGCACTAAAGTGTCCTTTTCGTTTTCGGCGCCGATAAGATGAGGGTAGTCCTCAAAGGCGTGAATATCGTCCATGGCGAACGTGTCATTTCCAAAAGCTGGAGACAGGGAAAAGGTATGGTAGCAAGACGGGACGATAGCAACGCTGAGTGACGAAACGTGAATCCTTGCTTTAGACAAGCCGCATCCAATCAGACGCGTCCACACGCAATGCCAGAGCACGGTCCATTTGACCTTCTACCAGCACGACTTCATCGCGCCAAACAAAGACTCACCATTTTAGTAGAGGCGTGGCATAAGGACAAGCTTAAGGGAGCGCCCTTGGGCTGAAGTAGTGGAATAACAGCAACATGCATAACGAATGATCCAGATCTATTCAAATCGCGCATGTTCACGAAAACTCGCCATCCGCGCATCTAGCAAGTGTGCACTTCGAGTAGGCTTTTCAAAAGGAATGCGAATTGGATGCTCAGCAAATGGCTCTGCGGGAGTAGCAAGATCATCAACCGCTCTTCAACCACATTTCAGACTCCTGCCCGAGAGCTTTCTTGTAGCAAAGATGTCAAAAAGTGTCGAGCCGCGCAGGGATGATGGCTTAATATTAGGGTACATTACGCTTAGGACTACTCTACACTAATCAGAGACAGGGTCGAGTAAAGTGGACCCAAGCTCTACGGCAAGTAGATAAGTACTTGCGGTGATTGAAACCGAGCGAGCAACTGAGGGAACATTAGCAGTCGTGACTTACCGTAGCCGTATCACGAGATTTCTCTTTTTCTCAGAAGAATTACACGCATCACGAAGATGTCTCTGACGGACGCGACTCCAGCAGCGATCGATGGTTAAGCGGTCATCACGTTTTGTGAAGCCTCCATCATGATGATCTTGCTTGATTCGAAGTCAACTGAATTGATAGGCCTCATCTCCTTTCCTTGTAGATAAAAGCATGTCCTAGAGCTACCACGAAAACGCCGAATCTCACATGCTCAGAATGAACCAGTCGACCACCGTGAAAACGGCCACTTGCGACTATCGAACAATGCCCTCGAACCGATTCTTATACCACTTAATGGTTTCTGATTGGTTGATTTTGTGCGAATGCCCAATCTTGTTCTTGCAGCGACGGCGCCTGGCAACGCGCTCTCCTGGCCTTGTCCTAAGATCTGTCAACAACTGATCAAGGAATTGCGGAATATAGGGATGGCTTACATGCAGCAATAAAAGTCCATACCATAAATGCCGATCGCAGGGTCATACTTGATGCCCAAATCAATGTGTTCACTAATTCCGAAACCAAAGTTGCCAGTTTCAGAGAAATTGCGCTTCTTCAGCTCGTACTCCTTCACTTTCAAGCCTCGCTCCAGAATTTCTTCGGCCTTTGGCCCACGAACCGTGACATGTACGGCGATTTTTTCGTTTCGACGGATACCGAAAGTCCTGACTGTATAGCGAGCCTTGCCTGGATACATGAGATCAATTGAACTGCTGTAAAAATGGAAGATGTCAGTTGTAGATCATACTGTAAACCGGCGTTTGACCACTAAGCTGTTCCAACACCTTTGCCGCTCTTGTAAGTCTGTCACCGGATTCGCCGACAGAGATGTTTAGCACGAGCTTTTGAATGCGAAGTTCCCGCATTGGGTTGCTGCTCTTGTCATTGCCTCCGGACCCCCGCGTCTCTTCTGTTGCTTGTTGAAGAGAGCTCTGGCCTTTTGCCTAATTGTACAATATCAGCGAAAGCCTCAAACGGTTTGACAAAATGTTTACCCACCATTTTGATGGTGTGAGAGGCAACTAGTAATGGGGAGGTATTGTGCTGAGGTGCAGATCAATTGACGCAGTCGAAATGAAGGTTTGTGTGCGGACGGAGGAACATCGAAAGCCCGCTGTGCACGGACCAGATAGCAAGCTCAACGCATCGAAACTTCAGAGCTTGCTGCGGCTCTGCTTGCGGCCGCGCTTCGATCACCATTTCTCCGATCTCTCCTTGTCCTGGCATATCTGGCCGAGCTGCTGTTTCTCGCGCAGTGGCTCTAGTTCTCGCTTTGCACAAGGGTTCCTCTTCAGCGATCAAGACGCCTTCCGGCGCACAGATACAGCCATGGCGCAAAACAAAACGGGCAAGATGGTAAGGAGTACTATCCGCTTTCAAATGGACAAAGTGTTTGATTAACAGGCTCAGCTGACATATTCACTTCTAGCAAAATCTTGTGAGTCTCACTTGCTTGTCTGATCCAGACGCTGGTCTAACCTCACTTCAGATCAATTATCGCATGCGCGTCACGCTCACAGATGGACGGCAAATGACGGGTCAAATGCTCGCATTTGACAAGGTATTGCAGTTCTTGTATTCAATGTTAACTCTCCAGCCTCGGGGCTGACAATCTTTCTCAACAGCACATGAACCTGGTCTTAGCGGACACCGAAGAATTCCGACGAGTCAAACGAAAGCCGACCAAAGCACAGCAAGCACCCGGCCAGGCAGCACCCGTTGTAATTGAGAGCGAAGAGAAGCGTACACTCGGCCTCACTATTGTTCGTGGCACCCACATTGTCTCTACGTCAGTTGATGGTCCGCCGCCAAGTGATCCCGCTGCCCGGCTGGGCACAAGCGCGCCAGGTGGGGCGGGAGGCGCACCTGCGGCGATGGCGGCAGGAACTGGCATCAGCAGACCAGCGGGTCGTGGATTGCCTCCGGGTCTGACCGGTCCTGCAGCAGGTGTAGGCGGGCCTGGGTTTCCCGGTCAGTTCTCTGGCGGAGCCTTTCCTGGTCCTCCAGGTGGATTTCAGGGAAGAGGTGGGCCACCTGGCGGAGCTCGTGAGTTACTTTGCTTCAGTAATCCTGACCTCACGAGACTGACATTATACACAGCTGGATTTCCACCGCCTGGCCAGGGCTTCCCGGGAGGACCACCACCTCCAGGACCGCGTAAGTCATTTCATCTTATGAATAGGGTAATCTTCTAGACTAAACCGCTGCGTAGCTGGCTTTCAGCCTCCGCCTGGGTTTCAGCCTCCTGGTCAGGGACGCGGCTTCCCTCCGGGTGGTTTTGGGGGAAACAGATAGCATCTTCGCAGCCGTGAAATGTTTCGACTACATGACGTTTCGTGGTATGTGTGATCTTCATCAGCCAAGTGCTCCAATCTGCTAACAATAACCAAGTCTACTATTCCCCCATCTTCTCGGACTTTCAGCAGAAAGCTATCTCGCCTCTTCTCACTATGCTGTGGCAGGGGGACCACTTCCAAGCCAAATGGACCATTCTTGTCAAAGTCTACTCCAAGATCCGCGACCATCAGGGTAAAGACAACGCCAACCTGTCCAAATTCCTTGAGCTCGTGACCCCGTTCATTGGAATCATCGCTCCTGCAGATTACCTCTCCACCATTGGCTGGAAAGTGAGCGAAGGCGAGAATACAGGTGCTGCTGCAGTTGTTGTCGGCAGGCGGAAGGTACATGGGATGGGCCCTCGGCTTTAAGAACCGTGGCTATTGCTTTAGTTATAAATTAATAGGCAGTAGCCCGCAGACAGCAGCAATGAACGTGCCAAAGGTCCAGATGCAAACCAAGTATTTCTCATTGCTCATGCTCTATGTCACGTAACTGTAAGCTGCGGTATCTTATCTTCCCTCGAAGTGGCACTCCTATCTCGTGTTGGGACTTCCACCAAGTTTCGTCATCCGTGCACCGACCCGGCGTAAAGTCCGAACTCGGCGCCGGCTCCTCGACTTCGAAGCAGTTCTTTCAGCACTCCGCTCTGATCGTTTGCCTCCCCTTCTATTGCGACGCCATCACCTCCCAGACAATCCTATCTGCGCAACATGGCTGCCGCAATCAAAGCGATAAATGCGCGCATACGAGCGAACCCTGTGACCGATTACTTTTGCTCGACGCGTGAGTCCCATCCTTTTGCATGGCCCATTTGCGCGTGCTGGGTGCAGTGAAAGAAGGTAATGTGAGTAATAACTGACAAGAATGCAGATTTTTGGGGTCCAGCATCGAACTTTGGCATCCCAATTGCCGCAGTACTGGATACGCAGAAGGACCCAGACATGTATGCAAGCATCTATCTTTCCCGGCACCTCCCTTCACCAAATCCCCTCCGAATCCTATTGCGCCGACAATCTTTCACACTTGCAGTTCTACTGCTCTAACGTCGGATGCAGTATCTCCGGCACGATGACCATGGCCCTCATCGGCTATTCGGGCGTCTTCATGCGCTACGCCCTAGCCGTCACGCCCAAGAACTACCTCCTTTTCGGCTGCCACATTGTCAACTTCAGCGCTCAGTGTACGCAGGGCTATCGATACCTGAATTACTGGAATTTCGGCGGAAGAGAAAAGGCACTAGAGGAGAAGAGTAAGCAGGGACTGCAGAAGGCGGAGGGCAAGGTGCAAGACAGTGTCAAGGAAGTGTTGAGGCAAAAATAGACGGGATGGACTCGGAGTCAGGAAGGACACGGGCATTAGGTGGTTGGGGTGCCTTGCTTTTTGTGACCGTTAGACCTGTTTAGCATGAGCTGGGAGCGCGCGTCGTAGGTTTTGCCATTGCAATGATGCATCCTATATGGGTATTAACATCTCGTATATTGCTCAGGCTTTTACCCTTTTGGAATTCCAGATTATCGTTGTATTGATATGATATAGCTTTGTTATATCACAAGTCCTCGCCAACAGTTTCAGCACAAAACAATGTAATGCAGAAGTCATACGCTTTCGGCTCTCTTCGCTCAAGTTGACCGCGTCGTCACAGATCGCGCGAGGCACGCGCAACGAGCGCCAAACACCAGACGACCATCGACAAAACTCTATGCATACTCGTCATCCATGTCCATATCATCGCCAGCCTCGATGAAGACAAGGCGTGTGCCTTCCGCTGCCGTTTGCCAGACCTATGGATCACGTTAGTTGGCTTGTCTCTTCTCAGCACCACGAGACGGCTACTCACGTCCAACAAGGCGTACTCGTCGATTGCCTGCTCAAACTGATCCACCGTAAATCCCTTAGCCAGCACCCGCTCCCTGACTCTTCTTAAGTCCAGCTCACCCCTCGATCCTTCACCCACTGCCCCCGCACCACTTGCTCTCATCCCCCTCACCAAATTATAAATCTTACTACTACTCGTCTGATCGCCCCGCTCCCGGCCGCTATCATACAAGCTCGCTTTGCTCACCTCCACCAGCCGCAGCGCCTCATCCACGTCCTCCGTAATGACCTCATCCGCAAACCGCAGCCGCGCCAACGCCTGGGCCAGCCGCAGAATGCCCAGCAGCGTCCGCGGCGACGTGTGCGTGAACTGCCGCTTACCACCCTCGTCCTGGCGCGCGCGCTGCCGCAGCCGCACGTACGCGCCAACGCAGTAGTCGCTGACGCCCACGGGCACGACGGGGCGGAACGTACGCGCGCGCGCGACCCACTGACGGACCTCGTGGGGCGCAAAGATGACGCCGCCCGCGGCCGACGGGTCTTCCGGGTGGCGGCCGTGGATGTGGACGTGGGTGACGTGGCGGGCGAGCTCCTCGTCGGCGTCGCGCGAGGGTGTGTCGAGGATGAGGAAGAGGACGTCGAAGCGGGAGAGCAGGGCGGCGGGCAGGTTGATGTTCTCGACGGGCGAGACGCGCGGGTTGTAGCGGCCGTAGAGCGGGTTGGCGGCGGCGAGGATGGCGGTGCGGGCGTTGAGGGTGGTGGTGATGCCGGCTTTGGAGATGGAGATGGTCTGCTGCTCCATGACCTCGTGGATGGCCGTGCGGTCGCCGTCGTCCATCTTGTCGAACTCGTCGATGCAGCACATGCCGTTGTCGGCGAGGACGAGCGCGCCGCCTTCCAGCACCATCTCATCCGTGACGGGATCGCGCATCACAGCCGCTGTTAGACCGACACCACTGCTGCCACGGCCGGTGGTGTAAACGCCACGCGGAGCAACTTTGGTGATATATTTGAGGAGCTGAGACTTTGCGACACCAGGATCGCCCATGAGGCAGACGTTGATATCACCACGGATGCGCAAGCCGTCACCCATGGTTTTGGTGACACCACCAATCAATTGAAGCAGTAGAGCCTTCTTGACGTCGGCATGGCCAAAGATTTCGGGAGCGATGCTACGTGATAGGAATTCGTAAAGCTGGCCAGAACGCTCTAATTCATCCATTCGTCTGATTGTGGGCTGTGCAAGGATAATATCATCATATGCCTTCTTGTGCTGTCTGACGTATTGTGCTTCCAGGTATGTATCAGTCAAGAGACCCGCTTTGATGGCCTTGAAGCCTGTGTACGGGGTTGGAAGGAAGATACCCGCAACGTCAAGCACATCTCCAGGACTTATCTGACGGGTAAGTGCCCCGTGACAGTGAATGGTCAGTTGTCGAGGAATGTGTCCAACAGGAACTTGGTCTGCCATTTCTTGAATCTTGACTTCTTGGAAGGGTAGGAATTTGGATGCGCGGGTTGAGAGAAAGAGCTGGCCTTTGGAGTTGTTATTCTTGCACTCGTCAGAGGGACAGTCTATTAATGGTGTAAATTGCTTGGTGGTGACAGGCTGAAAGACCTCAGAACCGCAAATGTCGCAAGAATACGCATTGACTTGGACCGAAGGCTTGACATCGGATACCCTGGTCGTGATGCCTCGGACGGTGATTAGGTGCCCGAGGTGCTCTCCTTTCACTTGCCGGACTGCCATTGCCTTGGTGCTGCGTTCGCTGCTTGATCCAGCGGGCGTGATTGGTTTGAAGTTGAGTGTGTATCTTCGAGTCAGAGCAGGCGGGAATATGGATTCCGGCGAATCAGCAGCGATGTCTGAATCCATTGCTTCTTGGATCCGCTCGTTTCTTTTTGACCGCTGAGTCATGATAATGTCCAGCACATCATCTTTGAATCTGAAGCAACTTAGTGATGTCAAAGATCTTGCCAAGGGCCAAATTATCATACGTTGGCTCTTGTGAAGGCTGCGGCATTACTTTATCCACTGCTCTTGAGAGAAGTTCAATGTACGAGTTCGCATTCTTTTCAATCGACTCGACGAGTTTTAGTCCAGAGTACTGCCCATCCAGTGACTTTTCGTACTACAGGACCAAAAACGTCAGTGCATGACAATAGCATTTCAGAGTTATTATAGCAAACCTCGTCAACATCATCCAAGTCTATCAAAACCTGTGACGCTTTGCGATCGGCCACGTCTTGCAAGATTTCCATGTATTTTTTTTTGGAACCTCGGCTAGCGTCACCTCTACTTCGTGCCCCATTTGCACCATCTGCGTCTTCCATAAAATCATACTCGTCGCTAAGGCCATCTTCGTCGATATGGAGGTCGTTCAAAGCGTTGGCGGTGTCCGATGAGCCCTTGCCCTTGTATGAGCCGAGGAAGTCTTCGAAGGCGGCTAGAAATACATCTTAGTTCATTGCATTCAAGAAACCATAATTCTCAATCAACCTTGCTGTTCGTTGTAGTCAACGGGGGCACGCCCAATAACGAGCGCCATGGTTCAAGGATAGAAACAGAAAATGTGAGGGCCGCGGTCCTAAGCAGATGTCATGCGAAAAAGGCGCGTTGCAATGGCAATTGGGGAGAGGTTGCCTTTGCGCAACGGAAGGGTAGGTATGAAGTCGATGCAGTTAGCCAATAACGCGTCTCGCGTTAAGTCGCGTTGCCCACGCGTTGCGCCAATATTTTGACCTCTGATATCATGCCGCATCAACCTCGGCCCAGAGAGAGCTACAGAAAAGCAACACGATCGCAACGTGATGCCCGCCATGATTCGGGACTGTTGACGACAACACCGGTCGTAATGGCTGCTTTGCCGAAGAGAGGAACCTCATTGCCTGCTGAGGTAAACCTCGTGCAGCAGTTGAAGAATTGCTTGGTCAACTTGCCGCCTTCGTTGGTTGCCATCTTGATCAATGCAAATACGGTCAGTTTCACCTTGCTTCACCACGCCTTTGAGCACCGCAGGAGCAAGAGTGCCGATTCTGACTGCGATTATAGCTTGCTCAGAATGTCGTCGTAGAGCTCAGCTATCGACAGCCAGCTCCTGCAGCATCTGGCAATTATGCCGCCTCTCGACAATCGTCAGTCTTCTTGGGCTGGACCGGTATGCCGACGAAGCAGAAGCCAGCTTCAGTCGTGGGGAAAGACGGAATTGCTGGAAGCCGCGGCACGGCAAGAGACCAGAACGTCAATGTCGTTGAGTTGGACGCAACCTTTGCTCGGCTCGTCGGCATTGGCGACGGTCAGAAGGTGTGACGACCCGATTCGACTATCCAAACACTTCAAACCTGACAGCATCTAGTAGGTCAATGTGAGTTTGCATGTCGATCCTCCGGAAGCACACACCGTCAACATTGAGCCAATGACACCTTCAGATTGGGAGAGTGGGTGAAGCCGATACCCTTCAAGAGTGCTATTGTACTGACTGAGCCTTAAGTCATCGAACTACATGCCAGGTTTTTGGAGGTCAACTTCCTTTCCCAAATCCGTGCCCTTCCGAATCCTTCGGGCTCTGGACAGCCTGGCCATCCGTTGACACTCCATCTGTCTCCTACCTCTACTGCCAACATCCTCGTCACCTCTCTTAGTCCTTCGCCGCCGTCCCTGTCGCCATTCGTCAAGATATCGTCCGACGCCGAAGTCATTGTCACGCCCAAAACTCGTCAGAGAGCCGTACGCAGCTCGACTAGAGAAAGTAGGAGCGTTGGAAGCGTGGGTCGAAAAAGTACTGGCGGTAAAAGTGGTGCCAGTACTGTTCGACACGCAAGCGCCCGAGCGGATGCACAGCCTAAAGAGCCTTTGTTTTTCCGTGGTCTGGACCGAGCTGTTGTCGAGGACTGCTTCGACAGCAGGACAGAGGACTCGAGAAATGAGGGACTGAAGATTTGGGTCGATTCCGATGCCCTGCTTACCAAGCCTCTACGTGGCGTCAACTGGGTTGTTGTGTCGATTGTCGATCCCAGCGGGTTACAAGAACCACGGGAAATGCAAAACAATGCCGAGTCAAACCGAGAATTGGAGCCGGTCCTGAGAATAGTCGCCAGGCTAAGTGCGTGGGAGGATGCTCCAGACAGCCGCCATGCAGCCCTGACAACTCAACTATGCGCTTGTTTACTCTCCCAGGGTCTTGTAGGCGGTCTGATTAGAATCGAAGCTGCTCCAGCACAGGTACACAAATCGCCTGCAACTTTGTCCTCGGAAACAAGGGACCATTCTCCTCGGAAGCTGAAAATATTTCCATTCTCTTCTACGTCAAGTTCCAAAGGTGCTGTTGGCCTCCAATTTGGTGGCGAGAGTAACACTGAAAAGGAAGAAGCCACTAAAAGATTAGGGGCCCTCTTTGTCGGTACAGCAGACAGTAATGGCTTGCTAAAAGGACCAATAACGGACGGAATGGTACTCCCGCCCATAGACTCTACTAGCGAAGGCATTATATGGCAAGGAGGTCTCTTACGATTTGATCCTGCCTCACCACCAAGCAAGAACGGCCGTATGAAACCTATAAGCTGGTTTCTTGGATCGGAGAAAAAGTTGGGTTTGGAGTTGCAGCCTGCCATTCCCAAGCCAAGCAGCCTTATTGAAGACACTGCTTCCGGAGAGCCCCTTCCTCAACATATTCTTAATTTAGTTGGAGTTGATAAAACCTTCAAGGAAGTGACAGAAAATCTCACTCATCTCTCTTCCGTTATGCTCACGGGTGGCCTTGGATCCGGCAAGACTTCACTGAGCCAGTTGATTGGCTGTCATCTTCGGAACGAGCTTCTGTATCACACAACCTATCTTCCCTGTAGAACGCTGTTCACAGAAGAAAGTCGAATTTCCACAATCAAGGATACGCTCAACCGCGTATTTGCACGAGCGTCTTGGGGAGCTCGACTCGGTGGGCGGTCGATTGTCATCTTGGATGATCTTGATAGACTCTGTCCAACTGAGACAGAGCTTCAAGTCGGCGGCAACAACGAACGAAGTCGTCAAGTCAGCGAAGTCCTATGCGCCGTTATACGACAATATTGCTCTTCAGATTCTCCAGTCGTTCTGCTTGCTACGGCGCAGAGCAAGGAAGCGGTCAACAATGTCATCATTGGAGGCCACGTCGTTCGAGAAATCATCAACCTGATGGTTCCAAATAAGGAGATACGACGGCAAATGTTCGAAACACTCTTGTATCAGTCGAGTAATACGCAAAACTCTGCACTTGCAAATGGCACCTCACCGCACGTGCGTCATTCTGGAGAAGGAGCGGCGTGGATGGATGGTCATAGTGCTGGAAGCCGTCCTGGTTCTGCTACCGGAAACGAAGGCTTCGTCGTCAGCCCTCAGATCGACTTTTTGGATGTTTCCGGGCAAACCGATGGCTACATGCCAGGTGATCTTTCGTTGCTCATCTCTCGAGCTCGCAGTGAGGCCCTTATACGCGCCATTTCGCAATCTCCAGACGAGAAAGTCGAGCTTTCATCTGAGGACTTCACCTCTGCTCTTCGTGGCTTCACCCCCGCATCTCTTCGCAATGTCTCTCTCCAAACCTCATCCACCTCTTTCTCTTCTATCGGTGGATTGACGTATACTCGCCAGATCCTGCTTGAGACTCTGCAATATCCAACGACGTACGCACCTATCTTTGCCAACTGCCCCCTTCGTTTACGGTCTGGTCTTCTCCTCTACGGATATCCTGGCTGTGGAAAGACACTTCTTGCTTCTGCTGTAGCCGGCGAATGCGGGTTGAACTTCATCAGCGTCAAGGGTCCGGAAATACTCAATAAGTACATTGGCGCTAGTGAGAAGAGTGTGAGAGACTTGTTTGAGCGTGCACAGGCTGCGAGGCCATGTATCTTATTTTTTGACGAGTTTGACAGCGTAGCACCAAAGCGTGGGCATGATAGCACAGGCGTGACAGACCGCGTAGTGAATCAGCTACTGACGCAGATGGATGGCGCAGAGGGTCTGAGTGGCGTATATGTACTTGCTGCCACCAGTCGTCCCGATCTGATCGATCCCGCTCTGTTGAGGCCAGGCAGATTAGACAAGAGTCTGCTTTGCGACATGCCGAACCGCGAAGACCGAGTTGATATATTACGTGCCGTGTTCGGGAAACTCAAAGTTGACACAGCCGTGTTAAGCGATAACGATACGGGACGCAATCTTCTCGAGGTCGCGAAGCGTACCGAAGGCTACTCTGGTGCTGACTTGCAAGCTGTCATCTACAATGCCCATCTGGAGGCGATCCATGATGTTCTCGGCGTGGAAGCAAACGGTACGACGGATTATTCGATCAAGCCCCCGAGCAGGGAACAGAAATCCAACAAGCGCACACATGCGTCGACGAAAACACCGGATTTTGTCCACTTTCGCTTTGGAGACGACCTGTCGCTTGCCGAGACGAATGGGGTTGATGCAGCAACCCCTAACAAAGAGCTCACAGAGCGTAACAAGATCACCGAGCAGCTGGCAACTCTCCAACTCCAGCGGAGGAGACAAAAGCAGCTCGCTCGCGCCTCCCGTCATTTCAGTCAAGCTGTTTCTGCTCACGACGGAGATGCAGAGGATGGCGAACACGATGATCAGGAACAAGAGCCGGTCATTGCGTGGCGTCATTTGGAGTCGTCTTTGGAAAGCACCCGGCCGAGCATCGGTCCCGAGGAAAGAATGCGACTGGCGAGGATCTATCGAGAGTTCCTGGTTGGGAGGAATGGGGAGATGCCCAGCGGGCAAGGGGGATATGAGATAGGAGGGAGGACGAGCTTGATGTAGTCCGGCTGAAGTGAAACATCCAAAAGTTTTGGGGCCTTCCACGACCAGATGTAGATAACAACGTATCTTAATTCTCGTATAGCCATTTTCGCCCGCAGGTCTGACACCGATTTTGAAAATGCTTGTTATTTATGTAGAACTGTTGCTGCATCCAATGCAGCCCCTCCAATTCTGCTTGCAAGTAATAGTTGTGATAACATAAGCCACTTCAATATACGATTCGAGATGCATGCATACAGAATCCCAACAAGTTGGGTTTTAGTCATACAGGGATCTAGTATATACAAATTATGTGACACAATCTACACAACATATATATGCTGTGCTATGCTATTATCTCCTCGATGTCTTCCCTTTGATGACTGTTTCCCTTCCATTGGCTTTCTCATCCACCTGACTCTAATATCAGTTTTTCATAATCCTTGACTGCTTGCTCCAGCTGTCCAACGGTGAGTCCTTCGTCTTTTCCATGTGCTACTAAGATACTTCCTGGCCCATATAAGTATCTTTTTTGGCCTTCCACTGTGACATCCAAGTTCGGTATGTCTGTCCCATAGTTGACTACTAAACTCTGAAATCCCTTCACATCATGGTCGATATCAATGGGACCGTAGCCCTTCCCCGAAAACTCAACGTTGATATCGGCACCTGGATATGACACAGCAACGCCATTCACGGCTTCCATCACCGCCGACTGGAGCTTCGCAGGTGATCCCGAAGCAATGCGGACCGCGAATGTGGCTTGCGCCTCCTCTGCAACAACATTGGCAGCCACGCCGCCTTCCATCCGGCCGACGTTGATCGTGGTATTTCCAAACTTGTCGCTCGCCGGAAGCACGTTCTCCAATTCCTTCACGGCACCGATGACATCGACCAGGACTTCGTTCGCCGACACGCCCAGCCACGGGTACCCGCTGTGGGCCGCCTTGCCCTTGACATGCACCGTGAAGCCGGTGCTCCCTTTATGGCCAGACGCTAGCTTTCCCTCAGTCGGTTCGCCGAAGACGACAGTGTGGGGGGACAGGCCGAGGTCGTTGGCGGCGCGCATGCCATCTCCGCGCGTCTCTTCGCCGACAACGAACAGCAGTGCTATTGACGTAGGCTTGTTTGAGTTCGGAGACAAGGAGCGACGCTGACGCAGGATGTTGTTGACTGCAAAGACTTGGGCCGCAACGCTGCCCTTAGCGTCGACGGTCCCACGACCGGTGATGAGCGATGCCGAAGGGTGGGTGCGATTGAGATGGAAGGTGTAGGGGATAAATGGAGGGACCTAGTTGCGAACGATTAGCCACCAAGCAGAACTTCCATTTGTCCTTTTTTTTTTTTATTAAATGCACGTCCATTTTCGTGGAACTAGTTGTGTCGAAGGCTTGTTGCTCCATGTAGACCATTAGATGAAAAGTCAAACCAGCGTACCGTGTCGATGTGACTTGTCACCAGAATATCTGCGTCTCTCTCTATTCCAGGATATGCGAGGATATTGTACCGCTTTTCTCCAACTTGTTGCGTCTCAATGTTGAATACTCCTCCGTGATGGGAGGATTTTAGATAAGCTGCTAGAGCTGTTCCAACAGCAAATTCATTACCGGAGACGGATTCAACCTCAACAAGAAGGCGGTGGAAAGAGAGAAGTTCGCGGGTCTGCGTGTCGAATCTGTGGAAAGGGTCTACAGTCCTGAGTAAGGACTGGTCGAGGACAGAAAGAGACTCCGGCGAGATGAGGTCCGCGACTTGGTCTATGAGGACAGTCGGAGCTGCAAATATACACGATGTTAGGCAACCGAGAAATGCCTGAGCATAGAAGAGCTTCATGGAGAAATTTTTTTAGATACCCAGTCACCTTGAATAAATTGAGGTTTACTAAATTGGACAGTGTTCGAGACAGCACTGTGGGGTAACAAAGTGAAAACACGCTTGACGTCAATGTCTACAGATTGCCGTATACGGAGAAGCTTTCTAGATTTTAGTGGCAAGTCAACCGCCAGGCTCCAATCAAATAACCCATCCTGTCATGCAAATTAGGGGCAGCTTGAGCTCCTGATCGAATTGAGATCCTTTACAGCAGGATGACCCATCTACATATGTTTAAAATCTGACAAAAATATTATAATTGCACACTCTCCGCAGTTCTCCTGATCAGCCCAACCAGTTCCTCTCTCCGGTTTAAAAATGGGCTGTGACCACAGTCCCAAGTCACCACTTCTATCCTCCCTCCTTTCTTCTGCGCATGCTCTAGCATCATGTCCTGCTGTCGCGGCCACACGACTGCGTCCTTTGTTGTCCGGAGATAGGTCGAATCAACTTGTTTCCAAGCTTCGCCCTTCAACTCTGCCTGAAGCACTGGAGCGAAGTTCCACGGCACCAACGTTGCACAAGTCCGCTTCACCAGCATATCGTCTTCCACGTCGGAATAGAAGTATGAGGCGGCAATTTCAGTGGACTTCGGAACCGCGGTCCCGTCGTCAGAGATGTCCACCATCTGCGTTCCGTTTTCGCCATGTGCAAGGGCGGACGCTAGTGTGTAGGGTGGCGAGAGGACGAAGGCACACATGTAGAAGAGGTGGACGACACCGCCCGGCTGCCCCTGGGACTGGCGCGTAGAGTATAGCAGCGATGGATCCACTGCCTCGGTCCCGGGCATTCCACCGTAGCTGTGCATGATGACCATGACGCGTTTGCCCTTTTGCTCAACAAGCTTGGATAGCGTGTTGCGCACTGTAGAGATGTCGTCTGAAAATGAGGAGTTTGGAGGATGCGCGTCGTTGCATGTAGGTAACCATGGCGCGTGGACGTCAAAGCCTGCGGTTTTGAGAGAGAATAGGAAAGGCTCAAGTGATTTGGGGGTGTGATACGCGCCATGAATGACAAGAGCGACAGGAAGATTAGACTGTGTGCTTGAGGGAGGCATAGTGGAAACAGACCAAATCACAACATGTGAAAAGCTTTTTTGGTGATACAAGACAGAGCTTGCAAAGGATAATCAACTTGGGAATGAGTCAAAAATCAGGCATCTCACCTTCGATTTCAGTACGCCCTTTATCTAAAAATTTCTCCCTGCAATGACTGCATTAAAGGAACTAGGAATATCTGTCGGCCGAAAGTTTGGCCAGCTTAGCGGACATAATCATGAAAGGCCCAGTCCAATTCTGAGGCGAAGCCCAATGACAACCATCGTCCAAGACTCACCATAGTGACCGGTGCTCACGGCTCGTTAGCGGTCGTGGGGTACGAAGGCACCATGAACGGCTTTACGGCTTTTCGGCCCCAGGTCTCATATCGCATGGGCTTCTTAGAAAGGAGTTTGCTCAGCTGCTGACACCAACGCCACCGGCCATCCGGACATAGGCAATGGAAAACTCTGGGAGTTCGCATAATAGCCAGAAAGTGAACCAGGAAAAAGGCATAGGTATGCTGGGCCCCATCCAGTGTTGGTAAATGCGAACACAGAATAGGAGGAATGGTTCAGCTCTTCGCTGGCGAGAAATAAGCGAGGAAAGTGGGCTCACCGCTTGACGAACTGCGGGCAGAAAAGTCGACATCCGCAATGCTCCCAAACCAACGCGTTTGGGCAAGGGCCTTACTGAGCATGAGGAAGCAGTGCCTCACCAGCTGAGCCATGAAGCTTCTCACGCTCAACTTCCTCACCTGCGCTCGCAAGACCTGCAAGACCCAACCCGCTGCGTTCCCACTCCACCCCCGCGAGGCCGAGCTCGAGGTCGTCGAGCTGGAGTTCAATCTCCAGTTCCTCGTCAATATCCTGCCGCGCGTTGAGTGGGAAGCCCTGCGCACTATTTGTCAAGAGGTCTGCTTTTCCCTCCCTATACCTTTCCCCTCAATGTGATAGTATAGTGAGCTGACGCAAATGCAATACATTATAGCTCGGCCTCCCAGCACTCCCCGAAACGATGCCGACACCAGAAGACCTCGTCCGACCTTCGGCACCAGGCCAAGGTGGAGATGGGAAGGAAGAGGAGGAGGGAGGTGAAGTCCCGACACAAACGGCGAGCGATCTCCATCACGTTCTGCTTGAGACGACGATCGCGAATGGAAAGCTGCACTGCGGGGCTTGTGGGCATGAATATGCTATCAAGGAGGGCATCGCGAATTTTTTGCTGCCGAGCCATATGGTGTGATGGGACTGCTATGAGTCCACAATCGCGAGTATAAACCACGGCGAATGTACACTTTGAGGCGACATGATTGATGCGGACCCAAAAAAATCACCAGCTCCAGCCGATGTCACTGATCAGGTTGGGAGGATGTGTGCAGGGTGCGTGCACGAACAATGGAGTCGATACAGGTAGGATACGTCCATATGGATGACTGCGCCTCCCTTTCGCCGAGACCAGCCAAGGTGCAGGACTACTCGCCCCGGCAAGTAGCACAGGGGTGGTAGCAAGCCGCATTACATCGAATGGAGAGAAGATCAGAAGCAAGCGAAGCGCATAAGTACTATCGGCAAAACTCGATCATTTCTGAGCATAGTCTATATAAGTGATACAGTCAGTGTCCCGCCCGTGATCCGTGCATCCCCAGACGTGCAGTAACAAAGGACTATTAAACCCTTCCCACACGATACCACGTTGACCCGATTAATCAAAGAGACCATTCCCTTTTTGCAAGACTCATGTTGTGGCAGAGAAGTTGGACGCCCACAAGACTCCCGCCAATTTTTCCCCGGTCTATACCAATTGCACAGAAGACCCAGTCTACTCCACCGTGACACTCTTGGCCAAGTTACGAGGGAAATCCACGTTCAGGCCTTCCGCAACTGCGAGCCAGTATGCCATGAGCTGCAGCGGAATCACGTTGAGCAGACCCTGGAGTGCATCCACCGTCTGTGGGACCTCAATCTTGTCCGTCTTCTCGCCAGGGAACTCGGAGTCGTCCTGGTTGCAGATGACAATGGGACGACCCTTGCGAGCAATCACTTGCTGGTAGGCATTGAGAGATTTGGCAAAGAGGGGATCGCGAGTAAGAATCATGACGATAGGAAGGTTCTCGTCGACCAAGGCCAGAACACCGTGCTTGAGCTCACCAGACATGACAGCTTCACAGTGAAGGTACGAGATTTCCTTGATTTTGAGGGCACCTGCAGCAGATTGTCAGCTTCAATGCCATTGGCACGATGAAATCCACGTACCTTCCAGCGCAGTCGCGTGCTGAGCGCCACGTCCAAGAAGCAACAATGACTTCTGGTCCTTGAACTTTTGGCAAAGCTGCTTGATTGACTGGTCGAGTTTGAGAACTTCCTTGAATTGGTCCGAGACCTTGCCGAGACCCTCCATGATCTCCTCACGTCTGTGTTGTTTGCTGTATTTGTCCTCAGACAGAGACAGCGCAAACATGACCATGCACACAAATTGAGACGTGTAAGCTTTGGTAGAAGCAACACCGATCTCAGGGCCAGCGTTGATGTGAACACCGCAGTGAGTGAGAAGGGAGATAGAAGAACCGACAACATTGACAATACCGACAGTCAGCGCGCCACGCTCAAGACAGTGGCGGAGGGCCATGAGCGAGTCTGCGGTTTCACCGGACTGCGAGACGAAGACGCAGGTATCATCACGGAATACAGGCGCCTGGCGATCCAAAAAGTCCGACGCCAGTTCAACAGAAATGGGGATTTCGGTCAACTCCTCAAAGATACCACGAACGGCCATACAGCTGTGGTAAGAGGTACCGCAGGCAAGGAAGATGATTCGCCGGCACCGTCTGATTGTGTCAATGTATTGACGCAGGCCACCTAGGGTAACCTTTTTATTGGGGACATCGAGACGACCACGCATGGCGTTGACGACAGACTCTGGCTGTTCGAAAATTTCCTTTTGCATAAAGTGATCGAAGCGACCTTTCATGATTTCTTGAAGTTCAATCTCCAAAGTTTGGATGGCACGGGCCTGGCTAGCACCATCGACCTTGCTAAGACGGTGGATGTTTAGCTGACCTTCGTGAATGTGCGCAATATCGTCATCCTCGAGGTACAAGACCTTCTTGGTGTGCTCGACAATGGCAGATGGATCGGACGACAAGAAGAACTCCGTAGGCATGGGCGCGCCATCGTCACTAAGGAAAGCGCGCGACTGGCTACGGTGGAGCAGAGACTTGTCTGGGGGAGCAAGGAGACTGTTAGCACCAAGACTCGCACCAAGCAAGTTGTTGTTCTTCTTCATGGCCAAGCTTTGTGAAGCTTGTTCAGCCGGAAGCGCTTCACCCTCCTGAGAAAATTCGACATCGACAAAGTCAACCTTCATCTTCTTTTGTGTGCGCACACCCACGACGAGAGGAGAACCCTTGCGAGCGGCAATAACTTCATGTGGATAGTGAACGGATTTGAGGAGCAGTCCAAAGGCGCCTTGAAGCTCCTTGATGACGGCCTTGGCGAGGACGGTGAAATCAATGGTAGGATGCTCATCGTAAATGTATTTGGCAAGCTTGGCGATAGCCTCTGTGTCTGTTTCTGTCTCGAATTTGAATCCTTTGCTCTCCAGCAGAGCCTTCAATTCCTTGTAGTTCGTAATGATACCGTTGTGGACGACGGAAAACTCCCAGGTGGGGTCAGATCTATATCAAAAGTCCCGTGTCAGCTTCTCTCTCGAAACGGTGTTCATTGTCCGGAAACGGAAAGAGGTATGATTCAGCCACTATCTGAGCGCCACCTCAACACAATATCATGGGCACTGACCTGTGCGGATGGCAGTTTTTCCTGGATGGGGAGCCGTGAGTTGCCCATCGCGTGTGCGCAATGCCGACATGTGAATCGAAGACCTTGGTGAGGTCGGGCTTCTCCTCCTCAATGAGAGCCTTAAGCTTGGCAACCTTGCCAACCTCCTTGAAAGCAAAGACCTCGTTCTTCTTGTCACCATCAACAGCTAGACCTGCGGAGTCATAACCACGGTATTCGAGACGTGCAAGACCTACACAATTCGTAAGATGACAAGGATGGATGTGGCGAATTTCAGGGGAAGTACGTACCATTGACGAGGGTGTCGAGAATGTATTTTCTGTCCTTCTCGACCAGATAATTGATGTAACCAAAGATACCACTAGACACCAAGTCAGTCGTCACAATCGAGGTCAGCAACTCTCACGAACATTGGGTTCGTGTGTTGTGTGAAAGCACGCCAAGGCCACATCGTACCACATTGTGAAAGAAGGTCGGGATCAACGAAAGGCTTGAGAGTATATGGGAATCGTGTTGATCGTGAAGATATCGTATGTCGGTCGTTCCCAGAAGCCTCGCGAGAGAGCACCGGAGCAATGATACAGCAATGAAGAATGTGTGGAGCGGTGGAGGAGAAAGAAGGTTATGTATGAGCTCAGTTGCGAAGGTTTTTGTTTGTCCGAGAAGGGGTCTTGACGCGGTCCAGGGCCCTGAGCTTTCAGGCCCCGCTAAGCCCAAAGCAGCACCGTTTCAGCCTCTCCGATCGCAACACTCCGTTGCTCCTCGTCTGCTCCCTCCTGCAATAACCCCCGAACCCCTCAGAGACCTGTCAGCTCCACTCGTACAAGCCACCTGGCCGACACTGGAGCCCGCGCAGACCGCTGTCGACCCCTTTTTGGAGCGGTCACGATAGCTCCCATAAGCTCGACACGAACGCGTCCGCCCTGCTCCCGGCCCAATGCAAGCAGCCAGCCGATCTGCTCGGCAGCGAATGCCTGCTACCGGCCCAAAACTGCATGTGGCGCACCACTCTACCGTTGCGTCCATGAGCCTGGGTCAGGGGGGCAGAGGGGCGCAGCCAGATCGCCAACGGATCGGCTGCAGCTAATAATAGCGCTAGAACCTTCGTACCCTTCTCCAAACCCGCCAGACACGCCCTCAATCAAACAGCTGATGACGTCTTTGCTGCCAAGCTGAGGTGTTTTGCGGATAGGGGCAATATATTGCTTCAATCGTACTGACCGTGCCATCCTCCACCTGATCCGAGTTTGAGTCGTTCGAACGCTGTTGCCTTGCTCCTGCAGGGACAATTTGATTCGGGACTAGTCTTACTGCATTATCGAATCTTTTGTTGATTCCCAACACGGTTTGTGGACAGGCAAGTTTGGCCGTAAGGCAAGCCTCCCTATGACGAGCGCAGCCGTTGAAGTGGTATGCCTGCTAATAATTCCGATTGGTTTGCTTGTGTGGCTTGTCATATTGAGAGAACGAGGCAGGCCCTAGTGATTATGCACCCCGTTTTCTTCGGAGAAATATTGAGGTGCTGCTTACACTCCTACTGGCACATACCAAGAGGCGCAGTGGCATGAGCCACATCTGTTGTGCTGGAGCAGTACACTTTTAAACAATCACTGGCTCCGTAGGAAAAAATCGTCATATTTACACAACCTCTTCCTTAATGTACCAAGGCTTCGTAGGATACCGATATAAGACCAAGAACATCAAAGTCCAAAATTTCGATATCACAAAGAAGCCTGCGAGGGCTCCACGGATGTAGCCAATCAACTGATTTATAAAAGCCTCGCCCAGTTCGACCCTCCTTTTATTTGGTTGCCCGCTGCACAAGAGAACCTGGCATACAGATACCATCGACTTACTTTTCCGCGTCAGGAGTCGCGATTAGCCGACGGATCATCCCAGATCTTAATGCACAATAAAGTATTCTGAACGAATCAACAGTATAGTTCTATCAATCTAACATATGTTCTCTTCTATCCAGACCTGTAGATATCTCTTCAAGGTGGCACCTCTTTTGTGGCTTCTCCCTGAATCTGCTCTCCAAGGTGCTGCCTCACCTTCTCCGTTCTTTCATCCGGAAAGTCCCCTTCGAGAATTGGTGCCTTGCCCTTGTACGACGTGCCCAGCCCGCCACCTTTCTCCTCCGTCTCCTTCCATTCCTTGAGAATCAGTCCGTAGTCGTTCGACTCCGTGAAATCATAGATGCGGTAGTCGGCATTGGTCCATTGGGCCTGTCCAATCGCGGTTCTCAGGAATCCAGAATGGCTTACCACGGCAATGACCTTCTCAGGACGCTTGCGAAGGTCGGCCAGAGCTGACATGCCTCGATCAATGACGGCTGATTGCGTAAAAGCGTACTGTCCTTCTTTCGAAGGATATGCAGGGTCGACATTGTCTAGGCATCCAGATGAGGCAAGCTCGGGGAACTCTTCCTTCATCGTCGAGATTGGACTGCCGGTATCGCAAGGCTTTTCGGAAGTTTCTGTGCGAGATTTAGGCCTTGGGTATAGAAATGTTTTGCAAAGCATGGCAGGTGAGTGAAGATTGCTTGGCATATCTTAGGATGAAAACGTGACTTAAGCAGTCTGGAAAACCATAACGTGGTCCTACATTTAATGCTAGAGACCTATTTGTCGGCATCACACAAGGAGACTGGCAATATAATTGTCAAGGTACACTTGAACGGAAAATAGAGGTAAACTTCTATAACTAACCTTGCCAGCGAGCGTCAGCCTCGATTTTGACGCCTTTCTTAAGTAGCAACTCAAGACTCTCCTGTGCCGTCTGTAAAGTGCGTCTCATCGGACTTGTTACAATGTACTCAATCCGCTCCGCCAGAGGCTGCTCGGTTCGCAGATGTTCTTGTAGAGTCTTGCACTGGCTGTGGCCAAGCTCGGACAACGGTGGATCGAGCAGTGAGTAGTCCTGAGCTACATTGTGAAGTGCTTGTGCGTGACGGATTAATATTAGAGTCGGTGCCATGACTTCTGCTGTTGTAGAAGATGATCAAAGGGATGAAGACTCTTATAGGATATTTAAACCACCAAATTGGCGCAAATAATGTAATCTGGCACGAATCAAAGATGCTCGAATAATCCCAAAGAAAGAATAAACCTCCAGATATGTATTGCAGAGTGCAGCACTTTTGAACAGTGTGAGAGACAACGTGTGAGTGGTGGTCACGCTGTGACTTCTAGTCATGGACTGTTGGGGGCACCGCGGATCATGGTAGCAAACATTGTTGGAATGCCGTATTATTCCAACCTTCTATCAGTCTACCCTAAGTAGCGTCATTTTCTACTTCCACAACCACCACTGTGATGTCGCTGAAAGGCATGTGGATGGTTATGTACCGCTTTTGCGCATTAAAGTACCAATTGTATCTCGACTTTTGGTCTTCTACTGCACAGCATTTACGGCAAACAAAATGAGTCCAAAAGCTTGGCATTCTCACCAAAATTTTTGATTAAAGATGATCGTAGTGCGAGCTGCACACCAGTCAACAGCCTCACACCTGAAAATTTAGACAATTCGAATCAAAATGTATACGCGAAAATTTTTAAGTAGCAATATCCTTCACATGACGTACACTATACAGGTGTCAATGTGTCGGATCTCTGCGTCACAATCTATTGCCTGATCCTTCTCCACCGCAAAATCGAGTTGATGAGACGAGCGAAAGGACGAGCTCGTCAATATAGTGCTTTTCGATGGTCTGCTCCTAAGGTTTTCCATCATGGAGCACCGCAGCTTCTCAAGCTGGGGCGACAAATCTCTTATTTCATTATTTGAGGAGCAAGCCCGCAAGTAGCTCTGGAAACTCCAAGCTTGCCATCACTGTTACGGGAAGTCAGTCAAAGCGTTTCATAGTTTAGCTCGATAGGCCGAACCAGTCTACTTACAAAGCAGCTCAGAGCTCTTCGTGGTCCGGACTTTGTCCCAAAACTTCTTGATAATCAGAATCTGTTGTTGCCTTCCCGCGAGACTCTTTAACATGCGTTGCCTCATCCTTGATGTCGTCTGCAATCTTCTCCGCAAGCATGTAGACACTGCTCTGTGGATGTCCCGGGGGGAGGTTCGGAAACGCGCTTGCGTCCGCAACTCTCAGTCCCTGTACGCCAACTACCCGTGCCTTTCCATCTAGCACTCTCATGACATCCCCTTCCTTCCCCATTCGATTGGTTGAGCAGGGATGATGAATCGTACTCACAGCCTGTCTTAAGAAAGCCAGGATCTCTTCATCGCTCTGGACTTGGGGTCCCGGCGCAACTTCCTCACCTACCACTATCCCCAAAGCAGCCAGGATTTCACGCGCGCGTTTAAAGCCTGCAATGCAGACTTCTTGGTCTGTCCTATCAACCAGCCAGTTCGGTGAGATGAGTGGGTTGACCATCGGGTCGGCGGAGGCCAGTGTGACATTGCCGCGGGACAACGGGGCAACATCAACCATAAGCATGGTCAAGTACATGTTAGGGTCGTCCGGAGACACAGGTGCGAAACTTGTTGCGAACGGCAGAATTTCGAGTTCAGGCCAATCAGCAGGGAATTGGGAGAGAGCAGCTCGTGACGAATCCGACATGCCAGCACGTAGTCGTTCAGGGACTTTCTCCCAGCCGACAAAATCACCATAGGGACTAGCCAAGGGGCCTGCAGCCCTACCGAGGAAGTCTTCGATGGCGCGACGGGCGAATTCTGGTTGGGTCTGCAGGGCAGTGCCGGTTGTGACATTGACGCGGCTTACAATGCCAAACATGGGATGATCCCACATGTTCTGTCCCACGCCAGAGAGATCTGAGATGACAGGGATACCAAAACGTTCAAGGGTGATGGCAGGACCCACGCCAGAGAGCATGAGAAGTTGTGGAGACTTGAAAGCACCAGCGGAGAGAATAGTTTCTCTGCGGGCGGAAAGGATGTAAGGGGTTCCTGCTGTTGATACTGCCACACCTGTGGCTGTTTTTTGATCGTCAAAGAGGATTTTAGTGGCAACTGTGTTATGGTAGACCTGTAAGTTGGTACGCTGGCTGTTCAGAGCTTCCGCAAGAAAGGAAGTTTGCGAAGAGCTGCGTGTTCCATACTTTGGATCGACGGTGATCGTGGTCCCTGCGAAGCCCAACAGCTTACCGCTGTTTAGGCCGGGAATGTGTTCAAGACCAAGTTTTTGCAAAGCGTTATGGACAAAGGTTGACATTGGTTGAAAATATCCAGGGTACGTGATTTGGAGTGGCCCTCCAGAAGAATTAAAGGCTTCGGGGTCGTAGTCTACCAATGCAGCTTCACTACTTCCAAGCTTTTCCGCGTCAGGCGGAGTAAAGCGAGTGCTTTTCTTGAAATATTGAAGTACATTCTGCCATGCATAACTTGAATCGCCAACCAAGTCGGCCCATCCATCATAAGTCTCGACTGTACCTCGATGGTAAGCCATGTAGTTTCTGGCGCTACCTCCTCCAAGTGTTTTGCCTTGGGTAAAGTGAAGGAGCCTGCCATCCAATCCCGGCTGGGGCTCGGTAATAAACGACCAATCGACCAGCGGTTGCGGCGTAGCTGGGCGGCCGTCAATTACTAGGGGCGACGAATATTGTGCCGCACCCGCAGGTATCTGGCTGAAATTTCCATTGTCGAGCTCGTAAAAGCTCCCAGCCTCAATGACAGCGACGGACACAGAAGGGTCTTCTGTGAGTCGATTCGCTAATACGAGACCAGCAGTCCCACCTCCAATGATCTGGACAAATTATTAAACATGAAAGATTCAGAATCCCTGAGAAAGCGAGGCTCATACAACATAATCGAAGCTGGCATCGACACCGAGCACACCAAATGACGAACCAAGCAGCTTCCCTTGTTGATGGAACAATTGGGCGAGGCTGCGACTGAAGAAGAGGAAAGAAATGAGAACGCTCCACATTGTAAAGGATCTTAAAGTGAAACAGGTTCAAAGAGAGCGCCTGGGTGGGATGCTAAGATGAGGGCCAAAAAGCCTTTTAAAGAGAAGCAAGAAGAGCATCTTGCGGTACCGCTCACATCTTAGTTTAGGATGTACCTGCTGAAACTTGGATTCTCACCGGAAGTTTGGGAATTTCACCCGTCTTATCCTCCGCTACTGCAGAACATTTTCATAGGTTCAACGCCTAAGCTAAGCACACATTAGTGCTCCACCAGAAAAAGGAATTATACGCTACCAGAAAAGGCAAAGTGCGTGGTATGATATATGGGAAGAGAAACTAAATCCTGGATTCAACTTGGATCAGCCGCACCAAAAAGAGCGCAAGATGAGCTACGGAGTAAGATAGGGCATGAACCCTGCAAGATGATGGTGCTCGGCGCTAGTGAGAAGTCAACCGCACCATCTCATCTTAATGGATGGAGCTGGATTCCACACAGCAACGCGGGAAGGACAAAGGACACGAGAGGATGTTGTAATGTGTGTGAGTGCTATCCAGGCGACTAAAGTGCATATCTGATCAGCCTCCGTGCTGCCACAACCGGGCAGTCATGCCGTTGAAACGAGGATGATTCTTTCGCTTTGGAACGTTGGCTCTGCCTCAGATACGTTCTCCAATAGAGTCAGGTAACAAGGAGAGAGCTGAAAGACATCAGCGCCAAAGGACGATGAAGGCCCCTAAAGTTGAGCTATTCTACTTTAAGTAAGTATATTGCCATCTAGGGTTAGAGACAAGACCGATCGATGCCATCTCTGTCGTCCTGTCTCCCGAGCAGCATTTCCCAAATAGGGTTTCTCCAGCATCCGAGCACCTCACCTTTTGTCTGGATTCTCTCCACAATGCCCGCCTTCGATTTCCATCAAGGCGAGAATGCCCCTCCGCACAGGTCCGAATAAGTCCAAGACAGGTTGCCTTACATGCAAGCTACGAAAAGTCAAAGTAGGCACCCGGTGGAGACTACGTCCGTAGGAATGAACGCTGAATCGTGCTGCAGTGCGACGAAACCCGGCCCGTTTGTAATAACTGCAATAGATATTTTCGCAAGGCAGGCACCTGCCAGTGGGGTGAACGGGATGGGTCACTGGTCAACCAGACGTCACTCGCTGTGAGGCTCCAACGTGAAGCCTACCGACCAAATACCTTTCCTGTGCATCCTAGCAATGGAATAGCAAGCTACACTTCGTCTGAGGAAGCACGGTTGTTCAATCATTTTACTTCAGTCACATGTGAAACGCTTCCACTCTGTCCCGAGCCTGCCGCCTTGAATCTGTGGACTTCTGCTGTTCCTCGGTATGCATCCGAGCCTGGATATTTGCGTTCTGCTCTGCTTGCAACTGCTGCCCTGCATTATTACCATCTGAAACCCGAGGATGGGTCCATGCTTGATAGAGCATCGCACTTCTACGGAAGGAGTCTGCGAGCGCTAAGCAAAGACATGGCGGGGCCTACTCCTTTGAACGCTGAGCCGCTCGTCATGGCATCTCTGTTGATTAGCCTCCTGTCGAGTCGTTTTACGCGAACGCTCTCCCATAGCAAGCACTTCACACCCGCCTTAGAATATTTCCGCGTAGCCAAAGGCAATGTCGCACTCCTCAAAGCAACGGCTAAATGGACTAAGGAGAGCCCTTTGAAAGGCTATCTGGCGGCAGGATCGACGTCTACAGATCAAGAAGGCCCCTGGCCGCCTGGCTCAACATCTGGCCAATCGATCGTTGACGAGGATGTGAACATGTGCTCGCCGCACCCAAAGCAAAGCTTTCTCTTCATTCACCAGAGCGGGCCTTCACTAGATGACCACGCCAAAAGTAACGTGAGATCCTATGTGATGGCCGATTACCGCAGTAGCAAACGAAAGGATGCGGGACACCATCATGATGGGAGAGACTCAAATTGCGTACTTTCTGTCCACATGCACCAAGCATCAGGCAGCAACAATACCATTCCGAGAGGCCTACTCAAAGTCATTGCACCTTCGGAGGACCCGACATTTTCTCATCTATTATCCGACGTCCCATCTGATCATCCCGACTACAATGCTTATAGTGCCTACCTTGCACTTCTTAATTCCACCCTCTTAGCTATTCGCAATGGCGACCCCAAGCATTTTGTTCGCAGACGCATCTCGACCATGCCGGCGCGAACGCCGATGGAATTTATCGAACTGGTTCGCAAGGAGGACAAGCGGGCTCTGGTCATGATGATGCACCACTATGCGCTACTCAAGCTTGTGGATGACGTCTGGTGGATACAGGGTACTCCAGAGTACAACTTTGAAGGGCTAAGAAAGATTGTGGGAAAGGGGTGGGACTGGGCTTTGGAGAAGCCTCTTGCAGTAATGAGAGAAGCAGAGACGAACCAAGCCAAGAGCCGAAATAGTACGCCCGGCAGATAACCAAGCCACGAATAGAACAATCAGGCCTCTGAATGCGATGGGCACCTTCCAGGTTGGATGAACGGAGGGTTATCCGGGCTTCGTATCTTGTATCAACAAAGAACAACCGTACACCGGACTGTCGGTCGATGATGCTGTGCTGTACTATTCGACGGAGAAGCGATATCAAGCGGGTAACCGAAGGAAGCAATTACGTCAGGAATCGATGATTCGGTCGCTCAAGTCAGCGCTCAGCGAGATGACGACCCGCCGAGCAGATGCTATTTGAACTTGAAGCGAGTTTTCCATAAAAATCCGGTGTTAAGTAATCAAGTGCGACGCAGGAGTGGGTATTAAATGACGCTGAGAAGTCTTCCGGCTCCGGTCATAATACGGTCATGCTCATGGCATAGCATCGGCAGGCAATTGAGACACTAAGCAGTGTTCCCATTGGATTGCTACCAGAAATGTGTGGAGTGATGATAACCAAGACATTAGGATAGCCAACAAGAGTATCTTGGATGACCAGTCCAATGTCGCGTAAGTATCAGAAAGCTCGTGCACAATAGGTGTTGCAACGAGGTCTTTATTTGTCCAGATTGGTGCTTTGCAGTGCTTAGCTGTCAAGGACCCAGGGTAGTTTGAGTGCCTGAGAGCTGGTATATCCCGTCTTTGGATCCCTTCTTTTGTGGACGCACTTGGGAACGATACAAAGACGCAAAAGGGCGCAAAGTACGGAGCGTCAAACTCAGAAGCCTGGAGAGCGCATGACTTCGGCGACCTTCTATGTAGAATGCAATAGAACCTACTGGTGGATACCGAGGCATGCTTTTCATTCAGTGATGAGTATCTGAAAGGTGGAATGGAGAACTTTAAGCGAGGATGGAGTGGCGCATGGCCGTGTTTTATGTCCAGTACCGCCAACAGATTGCTGGATGTCCTGAATTATTTTTTGGCTCACAGGCCTTCATCTCACACGAAGTTCACTTCTGCTGGAATACATCAGACTTTGATTTCCACTAAATCCGCCTCACAGAAGTCGAAGGTATGGAGAACGGTGCGAGCGATGCCAAAGATCCTTCGGGGTTCCTCAGCGAAATTTTAGGCGCGCCGGTCACCGTGAAGCTTAATTCAGGTGTTGTATACAAAGGCGCGTGACACTCTCACATTCTCAAACCCCGACGGAACATCATTTTTGATTTGTGAGCTTGAGAGCATCGAGTGGTTGCTGACAATGGGTTCAGGCGAACTTCAGTCTGTAGATGGCTACATGAATATTGCGATTGAAGACACCAAGGAATATGTGGACGGAAAGTTACGCAGGAATTACGGAGACGCCTTCGTCCGAGGCAATAACGGTAACTTCTCACTCTAAATTCATTCCGTCTTCTCGGAAGTTGGTCCGTTGCTGAGTGGAGGACGCTAATGTGAATGACAGTCATGTACATATCAGCAGACACGTAGCATCTCGTTGGTCAAAGTATGAAACGCAACCAGCCCTAGGGGTCACGAGGCAGGCTTCATTGCATGTCCAATAGATTTACAGGGAAGCTGGAAAGATCACACGAGACGTCGCATGGCCTCAACATGCTTCGCATCAATACTAATGACCTGGGATTGCCCTGGTTACTGTGCAGACGCACAATCTGGGTACGTCTAGGCGAGAGCCGGAGTCTGAAGCGAACGACATGATTTAGACTCAAACCATCCTAATGTCTATAGTGAGCCTTCTACAAACGTCTCGCTCAGAATAAGCCTGAAGCTCTTATTCCATCGATTGCGGCTCTGAGGGGATTTTGCTTGTCCAAAAACTATACGTAGAGCCATGCAGTGCAATCTCTCCCTTCTCATTCACCTCAAGATCAGACTTATCAAGGGCTTTGAGGAAGGTCTGACGGGTTTTCTATCGTGCATGTCAGTGTTGAATGAAATGACAGGTGCCCTTGGAAAACCTACTTCTTTTTCTTCGCCCTGCAGAACCGCAATCTGCGACAGTGTCCAATAGCGCTTCATCAAATCATCTTTACTCAACCAGACTGTCCATTTGCATTCGTGAGATGCAAGGGGAAGAGAAAACAACGGATTGGCAGCTACGATAAGACTTAATGGGTTGGATTTCAGTTGTTTGTCAAAGACCTCTTTCCATTTCTCGTGTCGGTAACGTGGTGAGCCATCATCAAAGGACCAGGTCAAGTTCTGTAGCTCAGCTTCCCATGCCGTTGCCGCAGCATGGGATCGTGCTGCATTATCTGCGGGGCCACGTCAGTGTGACCGCGCTTTAAGCAAATCATCAAAACTGACAATCTTCAATATTCCATATCAGTCCGAGACATCCGTGAGGTTTGATTACGCGGTGAAATTCACGGAGAGACTCGTCGTTGGCGAACCAGTGGAAAGCCTACGAGGTAGAGGTGTAAATGAATGAACCCTACAGAGTGAAACGACGAACTGGTGGCGTCCAATATCCAGTAGATTGGTGAGGAAAGGGAGAGACGTTTTAGAAGATCTACAACCACGATATTAATGAAGCCGGGGTTGTGGAGCGTACCCAGGGTCTTGAAAGATTTTTGCGGCCTACCCATGACAAGGCTGCAAAAAAATGGTGTGCGTACGTGGGAAGTTACCCCGAAGGTCGTCTTACCTGCGCAACAATTACAGCATCAACGCTCTGATCCTTCACTGGGATTTTGTTGGAAATGCCATTCTCGACGTGCACATTCTTCAGTTGCTTGGCTTCCAAGACTTGACGCATGCCCTCATGTGGCTCTACTGCAGTGATTCGAAAGGCCTCATGACGCTGTGCCAGGAGCTCCGTAAACTTTCCCGTGCCGGCGCCGAGATCAACGATGTGAGCGCCCGGGACACCAGCGACTCTGACCGCCTCGAGCAATGTATCGACGCTTTCTTCCGGAAATGAGGGCCTGTACTGGTCGTAGTTGGCGCCATCCGCAAAACCCGAGCGGGCATGGTCTGAGTATTCAGCAGCAGCCATGTCAAAAAGAGAAGAATTGGGAGCCGTCAAGCAAGGTAATGGTGGCACGGCGGGGAGCAGAGGGCAACGCGAATTGGACGGCCGGACAGCTGCAGAAACGCCATTCCGATCCAGGCCAGACCCTTTTGAGCCGCAACTCTTCTCGATTTGCTGCGCGCACTAAACCTCGTATGCACGCAAGCTCCTTAGATCTGCTTAGCGGGGGGTGAGGCCAAGAGGTACGTTGTCGGGCAGATCCAGGTACGTCAGGGGTTAGGCCCGCCAAGGGGCAGGGCAGGCATGGGCAAGCGCAATCCTCTACATCATGACAAAGCGTTGCCGAGCGAAGCACCGCCAGAAGACGGGCCGACGACAGCGTCACGCAAGAACAAAAAAGGCAAGCAAACCGGCGGGACAGCACAAGTTTCAAGAGGGTGTTGGCGGTTCGAAACAGGTCAGAGGCGGGCGGGCGTGCGGCTGGCACCCGAAACGGGCTGTGGAGAGCTCGGCGGCGGGATGGATGGTGGAACGTGTTGTTTTGTCGTTACATAACCAATGGCTGCCACGGACTTGGACGCGTGGAGAGAAGAGCCATGGGATGCGCATGCAGCAGGAGTCGACACGGTGTGCATTCTGTTTCGTCCGGCGGCTGTGCTGAGCAGGTCGACGACCACATCCATGCCCATTCGGGCTCTTCATCGCAATCATCCCGCCGTCTAGCGTGATCGGCGAGCGTGGCGTCGTATGTGCAGAGTTCAGGTAGTGTGTACATAGTAGCATCGGCAAGCCGCCAGCCTCTGCTCTCCTGAAGACGTCGGCTCCAACCAACCATCGCCGCCCGTCTGCTCGTTCTCATTCTTCGCTCGTTTGCCAGTTCCCAGTGCGACCGCGTAATAGCTAATTGTCTGCTGCTCCGCAAGGTGAGCCACCGCCCGCCCCCCTCAACACCAGCCATCCTACCCTCGGCCACACTTTTCCGAGCAAAAGTCAACAACCAGTCTGCCTGCCCCAGCTCTCTGCCCGTTGCACCTTCCTCCACGCATTCCTGTCCTCTCGCCCCAGCAATTCGGGACATTGGGACAAACTGCGTGCCTCTGGGTCAGGCGTTCGGCCTGTCGCAGCTGGTGGAGACTGTGGCCCCTTGCTCGGCGTTGGCTGTCTACACGGCTGACGGGGCCCCATTGCTTCACAGCATCACCATTGTATTGCTACGATTGATGACTTATGACACTGTCGGGATGCCTAAACATTCACAAGCACTTAGGGTTTACTGGCTAATGTCCTGGGCGCGCCGCAGGTAGCCTTTTCATCCCCGAGCTCGGATCGGTTAACGCTCTCGTTTACCTGCCGCTGTACCTACAAATCACCTCCCTGGACTTCCTCCTTCACACTTTTCGGCCATTAACGTCACTTGATTTTTTACTTCAACGGTTGCTGGCATATTTAACCCCTTTGGGGCCATATTTAAAATAAGCAGTTTAGGCACGTCGGCACCGCCACAGCCATCATCGCCTACCTCCTGTCAGCCCTCCCGTAAGCTGCATACGAGCGGACAGCAATTAGCCTCCTCTACACCTCGCTCGCCCTACTCTATCTCTTCCCCTTTCTCCACATCTTCCATATGCCTATGAAATTTGCCAAAGGCTTTGGGAGGAGGAAATCATCTGGCAATGCCCTCGACTACGACCATCCTCCAGAAAATGCCCAGACCTCCTTTCGCGTCCTCGAACGACCCCAAGCAAAAGAGACAATCTCCTTTGATTCATCACCAACGGTAACAAAGCGCTTTAGTGGAGGAAGACTCTTCGGTTCGCCCCAAGCGCGGCCGAGCGGCGAAGACGATAGCGTGGGAAGCAACAGGTCTCAGAACAAACGCGACACCAGACGTCTCACTGGGAGGCTGACATGGGATAGGGGTAGCGGTGGCAGCGGCAATACGACGAACTCGACCTCCACTGGCTACTATGACTCTTCCTCCGTGGCGTCCGCAAGATTTAGCTCGCATTCCACTCTCCCTCAAGCGGACCTAGACGAAGACATCTTCCCCGTTCGAAAGTCACAGACGTTTCATCCCAACGTGAACACCTTCAAGGAGCTTCCATCTCCTCCAAAGCCCAAGGAAAGAACATTGTCATTGGGTAGGTTCGGAAAGAGAACGTCGTCTCCGCCTCCTAGGCCAAGGACAGGGGTGGATTCAATACAGACTCAGTTCAATAATCCACCAGCTACGCGAGAAAGAGCTCAGACCACAAGCAGCTACGCCACAGAAAGTAGTTACGCCACAGAAAGCAGTTACGCAAGTACTGCTGTCCCGCCTCCCAAGCCCGCGTCAGGTCCAAGTCTTGATCCTACCGACTTTGGACTTGACTTTGGAACTAACATGTTTGAGGGCCTTGGAAAAAGATCCAGTGTGAAGCTGGACCAAGCTGTCAAAAAGTCGCCCTCGCCATCTCCGACTGCTCTCCCTCAACCTGTACGTCAACCACTGGACAGAAAAATTACTTCAATATTAATCAAATCTCTGCAGGAAAACGAGCCCCTGTTCCCACCCAAAGCAATGTCCCGATTAAGTCATACTCCTTCTCCTCTGAGATTAGATAGGGGTCAGGAAGTTGAGGAGTCCCCGTACTCATGGGGGAGTCAGAACTCGCACGATGGACTCATCTCCTCTCCTCGGGCAACACGAGCGTCACCTAGCCCAGAACGAAGGGGCGATATTCGGAGGCACTTTCGTACGGAGTCGAAAGATTCGGCCTTTGACGATGCTTCACTCACACATCCTGCTGTCAATCGCGCCAAGTTGAATGAATACGGGGCACCGCAGACGACTGCCACTCGAAATCGTGACTCGAGAGTCTATAGCGGGCTTCTTCAAGATGATGATTCCCAGGCTGTGATTGATTCTGTCAATGCCAGCCGTGCATTTGCCAGGCGGGCGACTCCCGATAGTGCGAGTCAGCAAGGACCCCTGACTGCTTCCAAAATTAGCGGTCGGCCAGGCTTCTCTGTAGCATCGTCCACGGACTCTTACCAAACCCCTTCCAATACATCCGCGACCTCTGGCGCTCAGCCCTCTCGAGACTCTACCTCCTCGAACCTTTTCGATGAGGAGTCATCGGAATCGGTGTGGAAAGCAGACTCCAGTGAGGCAACGCCACGTGCCACGAAACCTGAGACCTATTTGCAAGGCAAGGATGAACTGTTCAATTCATCCCCTCTTGGCCCGGCAAGCATGGCTATAAGACCAAAGGCCAAAGAGTCTTCACCTACCCGCCTCGGCCAGCAATCGAACAAAGTCATGACACGAGCACAGTATGAAATTTATAGACGCCACCAAGAAGCATCGCAGCTCAGTGAACAGAATGATGGCGAAGATTCTGATAACTCAGACACGTATGATGATGAGGACGAGACTGAACGGAACAGACAATTGGCAAAACAGAGGAGAAAACAAGAAGCTCACTTGGCAGTTTATCGTCAAAAAATGATGAAGGTTACGGGAGAGCAGCCGTCAGAATTGCCCAATGCTCAGTCGCGGCCGGGCATGGATCGATCAAGCACAGTCGGATCGAATCTTACCGCTGGGTTTGAGTCTTCAATCAACTTCGACAGTTCTCCTGGTCATAGTTCAAAGACGAGCGATGACGAAGACGATGATGTGCCGCTCGGGATCCTGGCAGCACATGGGTTCCCTAACAAGAATCGTCCTCCAACACGGCCAGGCCAGTCCACGCACTCTATTTCCACTCAATCTGCTTTTCCTGGTGCTCCAGGTGCGGCCTCAGGTCATGCTTCAGTCGGTGGTAATCTTCCCCCGTTTGCAAAGAATCTGCCGATGGATCCATATTTTGGTGCAGGTTTAGTTCAGCAACCTATGCGCGAAAGTCTCTCCTTCAATAATAACGGTGCAGGTTCTGTGTATGGTGGTTCGAACTCTGGCGCCGCCCTCCCCGCCCTCCCTCCTGGTGGTCTTGTCGGAGTCATTGCAGGGGAAGAGCGTGCCCGAGCTGCACGACGAGGGAGTCCCAACGCTGCATCAGGCTTTGGATCAAACATGCCATTGCCCAATAACATGCCTGGACGGATGCCTCAAGGTGGTATACCCAGTGCGCAAATGAACATGGGTGTGGGCATGGGTATGCCGAGTATGCCACCGATGATGGATCCCGCCCAAATGTCACAGATGCAGATGACTCAGCAAATGACACAATACATGGCCATGCAGATGCAGTGGATGCAGCAAATGATGGCTATGCAGCAGGGTCAACAAAGCACTGCTGGGGCACCGCAACTTCCTTCCATGCCTCCGATGCCAGCGGTCGGCCAGATACCTAACATGATGACTATGAACGGGCAGCAGGCACCAATACAGACTCCAAACGGCTTGCTCACTCCGCCGTCGCTTGGCGCGAACGGTCGGACTATGAGCATGATCAACCCTCCAGCCAACTTCAACAATGCCCGACACACCATTGGGACCGGCTCTCCATCCCTGGTGCACCAGATGTCGGTGCCCAATCCGGCCAGTCCTCGAACCATGAGCATGATGAACCCGCCCTCGGCCGGCTACGCGGGCTCGGTGCGTGGCTTGGCGCTCGCGGGGAACCAACAACAAGGTGGATACGCGCCCTCCATTGCCCCTTCAGAGCGCAGCACTGTCGGGCAGCCCTCCAGGTACAGACCAGTAACGGCAGATGCAGGCAACGGGAGCGTCGCCTCCGAGAATACGGTGCAGCCGCTGCACGCGACCAGCGGTAACGCGCGCGCCTCGACCATGTCCGGCCTGGACCGGCCGCCCTCCGTCGGCGCGCTGTTGGGCGGCGGCGGCGATGCCGAGAACCGGCGGGCCACCGTGAAGGCGGTGGAGAAGCGGCGCGGCTCGCCGTCGCGGGTGAGTCGGCTGAATAATTCGACGGTGGTGGTGGCGCCGCCACCGGCGGGCGAGGACGAAGATGATGAGGCAGGGTGGGCGGAGATGAAGAAGATGAAAGAGAGGATGAAGTTGGGCTGGAAGCGGAAGGGAAAGGGAAAGAATGAGAACGCTGAGCCGAGGCAGGACGAAAGCTTGGAAGGATTGTACTACGGGGAGGTTTAAGTTGGTTGGGAGCTCGGCTCTTTCCAAACCTAAACTATCCAAGAGGAGCTTGAGGGTTGAACGGATACATAATGAGTTCCAGGAAAGCAAGTGCATCCACATCGACGGCAGGGGCCCTTTCTCTTCTTCCTACGCACTTTTGCATTTGTTGGGGTCGACATGCAGTCTCGTTGGTCGCACTTACATTTGAGTCTCGATTCCAGGACAACCGGCGGCTTGCGTTGCTTCCCTAATTACTTTGCTTTTCTTTTGTTTTGTTTCTTGCATTGGAACGGCAGGAACAGTGAGGGTAAAAAGGAATGGGTATATCTTCTCGGCCGCATACGGATGGATCTCGTGCTGCCCTTTATTCACCTCACCAATGGGCTCTGCGCACATGTACATAATAATGTCAATTTTTCGAGTTCTTCCACAATTCTATTTTCCATGGGCTTGATAAATTTACTGCCTGAAGCTACCTACAGAGAGGATGTTAGGGGTGTTGAGTTGCTGGTGATCAATCGAACTACTTATGCATTCGTCCTCCAGTACGTATGCCTTTCAAATCACCCCCTTTTATTCGCAAACACTGACTAGCCAGAGCAGAACCCAAATAATGTTTCGGAAGAACTACAGGCTCCGCTCCCTGGAAAGGAGGACCTTTTATTCAGAGTCTGTTTGTTACCTTCAGACCCATTTCTGCATTTCTGTCTTCCATCAATACCCACGATTTCCTTACCACCACGGAGCCTACTAATTTTAATACCTCGAAGATAGAAATTGCCCCTTGCCTCTGTTCAAGCCGGCCGATATCCAACATGACAACTGGACGCCCTTCTTCCCCGACGTCTCAGCCCAGCGAGCGCAAAGACAGTGCCCAAAGTCTTTCTCGTAAACGACGGCGCTCATCAAACGCCATGCCGAGCCCTGCTTCTGACGCCCAGTCTAAAGAACAACCGGCGTCTACCGCTGTCAACGAAAGCTCCAATGCTAACGAACTTGGCAGTCCCAAGCCAGTTCCCAGTTTCACATCCTTGGGCACAGCAGCTCGAGCAAAAACCAACCTGACCAGCGGAACCGACCAGACTAGTGCCTCGCATCGTCTCAGTGCTTCCAGACTGCGGAGAATTGTCTCTAGCACAAAGGCCTTCTTCAGCGAGGTCTGGCAAGCCGATGTTGGCAACGCCCGTGGCGTGAACGCATATCTCGACACGTCTCGCAGCAGAGAAGGAAGACCACCTTCGCGTTCGGAAGTCCCTGTTGAGGAGCATGAATGGCTTGCTGCACAAGCGGAATGGATCGGCTTCTCATGCAGCAACACGCCCGTGGGGAGCACGCCCAGGACATGTTCGCTTGCCTCCGAGATGGTCGACCCACTCCCATATCCTCGCAATGCAGAACCAGGCAGGAAGCGGTGGCAGACGTGGAAAGGCAGACCACGTGATGTCCAATCACCCGTATCCCCCACTCCAAAGCCAATTCACAAATCACCAGACGCACCACCTCCACCCCACTCACCACCGTCATCCCCACCCCCATCAACCCACCTGCATCCCACTCCACCCGCCTCTCAAGCCCATCTCGCCCCCCTCCTCGCGGCTACTCGCGCGTACTACCGCGCCCGCCTCCTCTCCACCTACACCATTCACCTCCCCAAACGCCATGGCAAGCACGGCGCCTGCCACGACCACCACGCGGAGCCGACAGCACCCGACGCCATGCCCCCGCTCCACCCCACGTGGCCCGCCATCGTGCGCGCCCTCGCGTACGAGCGGACCCGCCTCGCGGACTGGCAGCGCCGCAGGGATCTCGCCGTCGCCGCCGCCGTGGAAGCAGAGGCTCGCGCCGCACGGTGGTGGTGGCGGGGCTGGTTCCGACACCGGCGCGGCTCGGCCGCGTTGGCCATGGCGGCTGCGGTGGCGTCCGAGGGGACGGTGGGGCAGTCCCCCACGACGCCGTGGCTGGACGAGGTGGAGCGCGCGCTGGGCGGGCTGCGGGGGCGGGTCCGCGCGCGGCAGGTGGGCGCGTGGGTGGAGGCCTTTGTGGGGACGGCGGGGCGGCGCGGGAGTGCGCTGGAGGAGCACGCGGGCAGGGCCAGGGCCGAAGTCGATCGGGGCCACCCCCCCAGCAGACGGCACGCGGAGGCCGCAAGCGCCACGAGGGTCGAAGAGCTGGTGGAGCAGCTGGCGTTCGACGCGCTGGCGGAGCGGCTGCTGGAGGACCTGGCGCTGGTGCAGTGGGTATCTGCCGAGGGCGAGGCTGAGGCTGAAGGCCTGCCTGAGCGTGGATCACGGGATGGGGGTGGTGCTGCCGAAGAAGAGCCGTGCGTGTGGGTGGAGGTCAAGGCGGCGATTGAGCGCGTGCGCAACGAGTGGTTCACGCTCGTGTTTGTGCAGGATGCGTGCGTACTGGAGGACTGCGCCGGCGGGGGGTTGCCCGCGAGGGTCTACAAGATCCTCTCGAGGAAGGGAGTACGGAAGGTGAAGAAGCGGGCTCGGGAGATGGCGCGGATGCAGGATGAGGCTGGAGGAAAGGGCAAAGCAAGAGGTAATGGGTGATGAAAGAAATGTCGCCAGAGTGCTCTCCAGCATAGAACCAAACACTCCTCTGTGGGCTTACTTTTCGACAAAAAACGGATTAGCTTTGGTTTCCTTAAGTGTGCTGGGGGGAATTCCTCAGTCCGATTATTGAGCAATGCACCCCTGCCATGAATTTTTCCAGTCATCATCCTCGTGCTACGACATTTTCTATATCGCTTCCTGCTATTTCGTAGCCCTCCGAAATATTTCAATGAAAATTTCTTCATCTAAACGCCAATGAATAGCGTTCGGCCCCATGGACAAGTCTCAGCAGGTCAGTTCCACTTTACCACAGGAGCCTCAGCCTTTGCCGGCTACTTGTACCAGTGCACAGTCCCAGCTAAGCACAGAAATTGAGCACAGTGTCGGAATCTTACGCAGTGAATGGAGGACTGAGACGAGAGCAGGCATCGGAAGGATGAGCGAATACTGTATACGCTGCAGAGTATTCCAAGTCCATTAACTATAATGTGAATTGAACATGCAAAACCAGGTATCCATTCACCAATTTATATCGGTATTAAGTGAGTACTATCCATTATCATGTAGTCCGATAAGATGCGAGTCGCTGCATCAATAGATTTTGGGTGGCAAACTGCTAGAGGCCAATTGCGGACAGATCCTTTCCAAGGCATCCAAATACTATCCAAATTAACTCATGAGCAAGGAAAGTCCAATGAAAATATGGACGTACTTGATACATTGAGTACGATGTTTGAGCAAACCTCCAGTGTCCTCGTCAATATTCATTTTGCCAATAAGTTCCTTAATCCAATCAATCGTAGAATCTGCAAAACGCATGAGTTGGACCCCTGGGAGATGTACCTATCAGAACATATTGATATGTGCGGTCGCAGTCGGGTGGTTGTAGCGGTACGTGCCTCCAGTGGCTATCGGAAATTCTGAATGCTGCTTACGATCTTTCATTTTCATTGCTATTACTTTAAAGTATACATTGGGCGACAGGTACCGTATGGTGTACTTCTTGATAGCGGTCACTACCTCTTCCAGATACGTTCAATCGTCTGCGGTGAACATTGTGGATAACTCAGCCCACCTAGATTCGGCCCACACCACGATTCGGCCCAGCCATCCCATTTTCGTACCATTAATTAGAATTTGATTATCTCAACAACAACAATTAAATTTGAAATTGTGTACACATATGCTCATAGCCTGTAGCTGCCTGCTTTCGTCCTGTATTTTTGGTGATCTGTACAGGTGGTGGTGCAGCTGAAATTGGTGCTGTTACTGTTTCTGAAGCAATTGACTGCTTGATCAACTCCACCATAGCAAATAGCTCATTTGGTCCTAATTTAACAGCTTTTTTAGCTGGACGAGCAGCTAGCCTATCCAGCTGCTGTTTCAGCTGTTTGTTCTGTGAATCCAGTGCTGCTGTCTCACATGCTGCCTTAGATAAGGCCTTCTGTGTCTTACGGAACAGCTTCTTCGTGCTTAAAAAGACCGCACACGCCTTATGAAGCGCGCGCACCGCTGTAGCAAGTTCCTGTTCGCCTTTTGGTGTATTAAATGAGATGGTTCTCGCTTATTTCCAGCCCATAGGCGATTCTGGCTTGTTTGGCAAGCTGTTTAGAGTGAAAACAAACGGTGATAACAGAGGCACACTAGGATTATATGGGCAAATACCTGCTGCCTTTCAAGCTGCTTTAAGATTCTTCTTAGTGAAGCCTTCTTGACGTGCCTGATAATAGTAGGTTATAAAACGGCTCTTCTTGACAGGTAAAGAGTCGTTAAAGCACACCAACGCCTTTATATATGCCCTGTATTTACTCTTAACAGGACTGAAGCCACAGAGGTCTAGTGGCTGTAAGATATGTGAGGTATATGCTGGTATAAATAATAAAGCAATCTTAAGTTCCACCTTACAAGTAAATGTGAAATCAACGGTTATATAACTGCGATGGCCGTTAAGAATAAGAAGACGCCATCTCCTATTAGTAGGATATGTCTGTGGATTAAATACGCGCTGTAACTAAGCCAAACCAATCTCATTTGTTGTTTAGCCATTAAGAGATGTTGTATAGTGCCAATCTGAGATATCATCCGGTGTGAACCAGCTTGTTGAAAAGCTTTTCCTTTTAAAAATAATCAGAGGATTAAGGCAGCGTCCAGAGGTGTTAATAGCCTTAATTATTAAGACCCACTTACGTGTCTTAGGTGTGATCTTAACAGCTGTTTGTTTCTCAGCACTGGTGAGTACTCGTGAGTTCGTACATACGTCTAAGCCTAGGCCTTGTTCATCTATATTCTATATGTCCTCCAAACGAATATTATACTTTAATCTTAGCTCTTTTACTTACTTTAGGAAGGCAACAATCTGCTCTTTTATAACATTCTTAACCCTAGCACCATGTAGCTTTCGTCTAATAACTGTGGTAACAGAAGGATTGTGAGATAAAAAGTGTGATGCCTAATTTTTTCCTAGAGGTTTATCGTCTCCACTAAAACTGAGGATTCGAGCAGCCATATCACGAAGGCGAGTATGGTTAGGAGGGTTTCCATATACGTCCTCTTTAAGGATCCACTCAGCTAAAAAGGCTTTCTGTTAAGGAGACAATCGCTGCTGTGATTCGTGAGATTTGTGCTTATTTTGTTGACCGTGTAGTCGTTTCTTAAAGGTCGTGCGGGGCACACCATACGCGTCAGCGCACGCGTTTTTTGAGGTATAAGTGCCTGCATTAAATTCAGCAATAGCCATTGCAATAATGGTTTCACGATCAGCCATATTGAGACAGTATTGGTGGTGGTGGAGGTGGTGAAACAGGATGGTACCGAATTATTTGGTGGTGGGGAGCTGGGCCGAATCGTGGTGTGGGCCGAATCCAGGTGGGCTGAGTTAATCAGCTGGTTCTCTGCCCTCGGTACGTGTGACCGTGAGGATAGTACTAAGCGAATAAGAGGATGGTATTTGATGGAGCTGTACAGAGGTCCATTTCAAAAGTTTGCACAACGCTAATGACTAGCACCACGCTATTTGGCGTTAAAAGGTGCCTTTTTTTCTTTATCCGATTTTCGTCACACCTTTTTTTTATCCTATTTTTTATCCTCTTTTTATCTCAAAAATGTATACACCTGAGATGAGAACAACTATTCTTACCCTAAAGTCAATAGGTCTTGCTACAAAAGATATTACACACATAACAGAGGTTCCAATGGACTCTGTTAATCGAATACTCGCTCGTGCTATCTCCAGAGGCTTTGATCCTATCATTCGTCCTTTAGTTATATTACCTCAACATGTCAACGATCAGCCTAGAAGTGGCAGGCCTCATAAGGATATTTCAGAGATTATTAAAAAGATCACTAATAAGGTGCGCTGAGACCGATATGGCCGTGAGAAATCATATGCTAAAATTGCTTCTGAGCTCAGCAGCGAGGGTAATCCTATTTTAGACATCACAGTCTGGCGTATCTTACGTAAAACAGGATTCAGAAAGACGAAACCGACTCAGAAGCCTGGGTTGACGAAACAGATGAGAGCGGCGAGGCTACAGTGGTGTCTGGAACATAAAACCTAAACCTTGGATGATTGGAGGAAAGCGATTTTCACAGATGAGATATCAGTGGTTCTTCTTTACCGCCTTGGAGGTTATAAGATATGGTGTACAAAAGATGAACGGGTTCTGGAGTCTTGTATTCGTGAGCGATGGAAAGGATACCAAGGATTCATGTTTTGGAGATCTTTTACATACGATAAGAAGGGTCCTTATCATATATGGACGAAGGAGACAGTAAAGGAGAAGGAGGCTGATAATGAGATTGCTGCCCTTGATACCACTATTAAGCCAATAGGGAAGGAGAAATGGGAGTTGGAGACAGGCATGAGACGGCTAGGATTGAGGAAGAAACCTGGTAAACAGCCCGTGTGGAAGTTTACTAAGAAGACAGGCAAAATTACAAGATGGCAAAAAAGGTGGTATAGATTGGTAGCGCTATAAACATCATATCTTCCTTCCAAAGTTGATTCCATTCGCTCAGGATGTGAAAAGGATTGTCCAGGCACTATGATACAACAGGATCTTGCCCCATCTCATTCCAGCGCTCATACTACGGAGCTGCTTCGCTTAATGGATATCAAGCAGTTGAAATGGGTAGCCAATTCGCCTGATCTTAACGCTATTGAACCTGCTTGGCCCTGGATGAAGCGCGCTACTACTCAGAAGGGTGCTCCTAAGACCAAGAGGACAGCACATTCAGCATGGATTAAGGCGTGGAGAGAGCTTCCTCAGTGTGAGATTTAGCGCTGGATTGAACGTATTCCTGTTCACATTGAGCGAATTATTGAATTGGAAGGTGGAAATGAATGTATTGAAGGCGTATCGAAAGGACGCGGTTGGGGACGTGTTTTGGAGCAGCAGGAGCCACTACAGCAGCAGCATAATGAGGATCTGGAGGAGGATCTGGAGGAAAATCCGGAGTCAGTCAACTTTTCTGATAGTGAACAATAACGAATTACCTTACTATCGAAGCAGCAGCGGCAGCAGCAGCAGTAACAGCCGCAGTAATAGCCTTCGTAACAGCCTCAACAGCAGCAGCGACAGCAGCAACAGGGGTCGACGAATTACTAGTAAATTAGAGCGGCGCTAGTCGTTTTAGCTTATTTAGCTTTGTGCAAAACTTTAGAAACGGACCTCTGTACTGGTGTAGGTAGCTAGGACAGCGGGACGGGAGCCATTGCCCGGTTGAGTCCAGGCCAAGGTCCTGGAGAAAAAATCGGTCCGTTTCCTAGCATTGCAGATCAATTGTTTAGTGAATTTCAATGAAACTCAAAATATTGAATACGCTGTCGTTTGCTGCCATATATGGTCCAGAAGTAAGTTAAGCGAGGCTAGATACAGCTAAATATGTATTCTATACCTAAACTAAACAATGATGTTGTAGATGGAAAATCGAGCCAACGTCTCTTATGATTACTCTTAACGTGGCCGTGGACTCACTGGATGACTTTTGATCTGAAATGTTCAGCTCAGGCGTGCCCGGCTCGCGCTGACTTAAATATTGGTCAAGCCGGCTCAGACCCTCAATCCCACTTATGGGCCCGTGTATTATTAACTACTTACGTTCAATTATGCAGCCTATGTAAAGAGGTTGCGGCCGTATACGGAGTACATAAGCCGTGTAATCGAAGCTGGCTGTCCTGCAAGCTGTCCGAGGACGAAAGCGGTCCTGGGAAATAAGTAGTCCTGGAACGAGAGCGACTGTAAGACAAAAGTAGTCTTGAAATGGGAGTGGTCTGGGTCGAAAGCAGACGCGCGGATGAATTCTGGCTCGTGAACACAACAGACCAATCATTTGCTCAGCTAACGCCAAAGATACTCATCTGTGCTGTGATTTGGCGAAGGTGGTAAGACAAGGGCGTTGCACTAAGGCCGCAATGTGAAGTCGTGCAACTAAGTCGAAAGCGAGGCGTTCCCACAGTAGAAAATAGGTAGTTGAATATCGTTCATACCAGGTGATCAAGAGCGAAATCGTAGCCGAAGCGCAGAGGCCAAGGTGAGGAGGAATTGGTATATTTGCTTTTGATATTCACTAATCTACACGTGAAATGTGACGGCATTGGCTTCTACATGACCCTTTTTACGTTATGCCCACTCTGCGCTCGTCATGGCCCAACGATATCTTGAAGATCATCGACCCGTCTGTCTTCGATCCACTTTACCGCTTGGTCTCGGTTTCTGCAGACATGTGCTTGTCCACCACTCTCACGATTGGCTGAATAAGACCCTTCCAGAGTCATATCAAGATTGCAGAGTAGATTTGTCCGCAAATACTCGAAACAGTGAGAGGCGTGGTGAGTGTTTTCCTCGCCCGTAGGACCCTTGAGGACAAGCTGGTGGTATTGATCCACAGAGTAATAGAGCTGATGAAATTAGTCTTTCTGGCGAAGATCTAGGGATCGGCATTACCTACACAATGAAGCGCATGCGTCCAACTAGCTTCAAACAAAGGCCCGGTCCGGATTGGATCGTCTGCAATAGGTTCGCCTAACAGAGGATGCTTCTTATAGTCGGGGATCCCGACGCTCCCACTACCACCTGCCCAACGTCAGCTTCAATCTCAATGTGTTTCTGCGAAAGTGACTTACGGGGCAGAAGCTCATCCCATCGGCGCCGTACTTCATCCCGATCATCCAAAGACGTCATGTTTGGCATGTAAAGATCTTCCTCGAATTTTAAACGTCTGTACTCATGATCCACTATAGCTGTTAGGACTGCTTCAATTTTCGAGGCAATACAAGACGGTACCTGTGGAATAGAGGCCATTAATATCGCCCCCAGTCTCCGTGTCGAGCGGATTGCGCATCTCTGCTCCTGGCTTAACACATAGCAGAACAATGATAATTGCCTGCAAAGCTACCACGACACCCCATCGTAACCAGTTGAGGAGAGAATTGTGTCGCCGGCTGAGCACTCTCCTGCGGTGAAAGCTCCCCTCTCGATCGTGATCTCTTAGCGAAATTTTCTCCATCGAGTGGATAGAATCTGTCGCAAGCGTATCGGACTCATCATCAGAATCCTCATAATGATGTGATCTAGAGCCTCCCATGGTTATATCGCAAAGAGCCAAATGAATCAAAAATTGGAAAGATGGAAATATGCGGTCACAGAATGGAGACGAAATGTTACCTCAGTCGAATGAGCTACGATGGAGTACGCAAAGAGGACCTAATCTGATCCTGAAGACCCGCTGTCCGGTCGTGCGACGTGATGGTTTCGCCATGTAGGTGTTCGTTCGCGTGGTGTGCAGACCAGCGGTTAGCGACGTTGGGATTGCGAACCTGCGGGGCCTGGCCGTGTTTTGGGAGCGTCTCAGGGATCAGGGGCGCCGAGCATCCAAAACAAGCGCAAGGCGATATCTTCGTCCAGACGCACGTAATCTTTTTGTCGAACACGTCAATTACTGCAAGCTGAGCCGATGAGATGAAACGATCCGAATGTGCTGTTGGGTAGCGTTTGGTGTATAGATCCATGGTGGGGAGCATTGTCAGAAACTTTTGGATGCGTTGGTTGTCGATAGGCGGCGGGAGACTGGATATGAGGCGCTTCCAGCAGCAATCTCTACGCCGCCGTCATCTGAGATGCATTCATGGCATGTTGAATCGCAAACTTCTCTACATTGTAGCAATAGAAGGGCACGCGCGTCGATAAATGATCTGTGAGAACCGTGTGTCGATTTCCAAACTCCCAAACCCAGTCAATTCGCGGTCATTCTTCCCCGGCTGCATTGTTGGGTACGTTTGGCAAGTTTAGCCTGCGACATCTTCCGGAAATTTTCCTATTGGCGAGTGATGTCTTTCATCTCCGACTCGTTTGCAGAGCTTACAGGTGAGACTGGTCCAAGTTGACACAAGTTGCGACAGATCAGGAGATAATAAGGATGATGTCGCAGTCTGTCGTGATCAATTCCGTGGCAACCCCAGTGATTGGGAAGGCGGTGGCTGACATCACCGCATTCATTGCCGAGACGGAATCGTGAATACGTTGTAGGGTTCAGTTGAAAGTCGGTGTACTGTTGTGGTTTCTAACGAATGATGCTCATTTCATGGCAGTTCCAGCAATTAAGTGATTATACGGCAATGCTATCTATTGAAGGACTTCCATGTTACCTACAGAATGCTCAACAGCCCAGTCCAGTATATCGTCAAATTTGCGGCACACATGATCCGAATCGAGCTGCGGCCAAGCTAGAGGGTCCCCGGGGACCATATAGAATGTGAAAACGCCAATGTCAGCATGACACTGAGCATTTAATCTCAGGACCTCAAGGCAATGGTCTGCTCGTCTGTCAGTCCTAGCAGCATGCTCGAGCTGACAATGGTCTTACCAGTGTGAGCCTGTAATGCCTTTGCTCCCTTCGCGAATTCGCCACCAAGCGGTTCGTAGTACTCCTTGTACGTAACGCGCCGCAGCAGGTTGATACAATGCAGTTGATGGAAGACCTGCATTCCAACCCGATAGCCTTCCTCCTCGGTTTCTGGGTGTTTGACCTTCAAAGAGTCTTCGGGCATACCCAGTACGGACAGTTCATCTTTTGAGATCATCTGATCGCCCACTACAAGAAATCAGTGTTGTGAGATCAGAAGCAGTTTAGGAGACTGACTATCGTAGGATATCTCCCGCCATGCCCTGTCAATCTCTGGTCCGGCACCCACAAAGCGGTTATTTGAAGTGCTTAGGTTGAACCTGACGCGCTCATAATCCACTGCTTCTGCTGCTGGAGCTAGGGACGTTCAGTTCAGAGTCTACAGAAAGTATACGGGACTTACACCATGCTGAGTAATCCTGGACGTGCCGAAAAGTTGAATTGATATTGACAGCAGTAATAAGCATACAAGACGATAATGAAAGGAGAAAAGCATGCAATATCCAGATAGCATGAGATTTGAGCCAAGATTGCAGAGTCTTCTGCCGTGTGGATCTGGGCGCAGAACCATCATATGTGGTTCGGTGCTCGATATCGGTAGTTTCCCACAATAGCTTTTCGCTGGTAGGTAATTGCTGATAATGTGAATCCATGGTCCCGTAACGTGTTCCTTCAAAAGCACAGCTCTCGCAAGAACAAGACAAGCAGATGAAGTGATTGGAAAGAAGGCAGAGTAAGGAAGTGCGAGCCGAGTTCCATAGTCCGCGAACAAGGATACATTACCTGTTGTCCTATTATTACGGCACGGGGCAATTGGAAAGCCGGCTGTAACGAAGCGATGTTATCTCGAACATGCTCATGAAGTTCTCCGTTGCCCCTGTGCCCGGTTCGCCCGCCCCGCCAAGGCGCGCGTTCCTAGTGGCGTTCCCGACACGCTCCATGTACGACTACTCCAAGACCACCGCGTCGCCAGGTTCTCTAAGCGATCCACTTGGAAGTGTTCTCTGTTGGTTCCAGAGGTAAGTCTAGCCTCAGGATGCCTGCCTGGTATACATCACTACTCGCGACGAAGACATGGCTCGAGCTCTTGCACACTTCTCCGGACATGGAGCTAGGTCTCAACTCCAAGCGCCCAGCACGAGCGGTTCGCTGATGCTAAGAAATCGCTCATAGACAGATGTCGTGAAACTGGATGGGTTGCGATAATTTTTGCGTCGAGTTTCGGTCATGAGGCATGAGGTCCCTAGCGCTGAGGAGAAGCAGAGCGTCAATTACGTGCGTCGCGACTTTGACGGATCCAGAAGAGCTCTGAGAGATATTTTTCTATAAGAGCATGCAGTTACGACGGAGATTCCTTTTCCAAATCCAAGTCTATTTATTGGTTCATTCATTTCGTTGATCTTTCGTTCCTTTCGACTCCATCTACCCAAATTAAACTATCGTTTATTCGACTCTTATTATTCTACTGTATCTTCAGCAAACATGCGCTTTTCCGAAGCACTTATTCTCAGCGTGATTGCGGCTGGTGTGTGCGCGACTCCTGTCGGTCTTGAGGCCCGCCACCACACCGAAGCGCAGATCGCTGCCAAGGAGGCTGCTGGCAAGTCTCAACACCAAGCCCGTCAAACTCTTGACGGCTTTGAGTCCGAGGTCGACAAGCGTGACCCCGAGGCTCACCATACCGAAGCCCAGATCGCCGCTAAGCAAGCTGCTGGCAAGTCTCAACACCAGGCTCGTCAGGCACCAGATGAGTTTGGCCCTTGGGATAGCACCGAAGACGAATTCGGGTCTTGGGTAGACAAGCGCAGTCCAGAGCCTCACCACACAGAGGCTCAGATTGCTGCCAAGCAGGCCGCGGGCAAATCTCAACACCAAGCTCGTCAGGCACCGGATGAATTCGGCCCCTGGGACAGCACCGAAGACGAATTCGGGTCTTGGGTAGACAAGCGTGCCCCAGAGCCTCACCACACGGAGGCCCAAATCGCTGCCAAGCAGGCTGCCGGCAAGTCTCAACACCAAGCTCGTCAGGCACCGGACGAATTTGGGCCTTGGGATAGCACCGAAGATGAATTCGGATCTTGGGTCGATAAGCGTGCTCCGGAGCCGCACCACACAGAGGCTCAGATAGCCGCCAAGCAAGCTGCCGGCAAGTCTCAACACCAAGCTCGCCAGGCACCGGACGAATTCGGCCCTTGGGACAGCACCGAAGACGAGTTCGGATCCTGGGTTGACAAACGTGCCCCAGAGCCGCATCATACCGAAGCTCAGATCGCAGCGAAGGAAGCCGCACACGGTAACAGCCAGCAGAAGCGCGAGCCTCACCACACCGAAGCTCAAATCGCTGCCAAGAAAGCCGCCCAGGGAAATAGCCAGCAGAAGCGTGAGCCTCACCACACCGAAGCTCAGATTGCAGCGAAGAAGCAGGCACAGGGCAAATCTCAGAACTAAGTGAACGTGGTATCAATGATTTTGGCATATCTTTATTTTATTTTTTTATCTAGGAATTGGGGCAACGATTTCTAGCATCTTGGCTTAACGAATGTACTTTTAGAGGGAGAAACCAGCATTAGCACTAGCCAGTTCAAGAAATGACTTTTATAATAATTTGTTCTTCCGATCACTGCGTGCGGCAAAATGTGAAAGTCAAGTAGCGACTGGTAGTAAAATAAAACAGATTCATCGTCGCGAGAAACAGGTGCGGACGACCCATTCCCCAAAGTACTTCATCGACAAGAAGGTTAGACTTTTTTTCTTTATGTATGCCAGGGAGGGCAATATTTTTCTCCAGTGCGGAATCACAATCAAGCAGAGAAGTGAGCACAGATTGGGAAGTCCACTGGGGCCTAGGAATTGGCGTTGGTAGTTAGGTTGAGATTGCCTCATTGGCACTAGCGCGGAGGCACATTTATTTCGTCTGCTGCTCGCTTGCTCGACCCCTCACTGAATATGAGACGCGGCTTTGAACATGACGAGTTCTAACCTCGAAGTGAGCCACAAGTTAAGGGCTCAACCGCTTTTGTGCATTACGATGTCCTACGGCACAGGCTCTCCGTCAGGGGTCGTGCATAACAATCTCCACTGCATGCCAACATCTGTCCAATGTGCTTAAGGTAAGACATGCATACAGATCCAACAACAACGTGCAATTCAGGGCTTTCGTTGGCTCTACAATCGCATCGTGCAGGAGACCTTCCCATATGTTCTCTTAAACGTTACGGCTCTCCCCACACGGCCCGGGAAGCCGCAGGTTCTGCGACAGGCACAACCATTCCTTCGACCATGCCCTGCATTGATTATCGTTCTTGCGAGGGGGCGACCCGTCGTTTCTCGGAATCATGGCTAATGTTCCCTCTCTGTCGTGAATTCTTCGTGCTCTGCAATCTCGAAGGGACGGCTTGCCGTGCTGATGGAAGTCCAATCCCTGACAATTCCTAATTTTCCAGCCCGCTAGTTCGGAATGTCTGTTCCTGAAGGATGTCAAAATTGAGCTGAGGCAACTTCTAACCGATCATTCGAAGTCTGGGGGTCTTTACCGGGATCCTAGCTTTCAAAATGGCAAAGAGCCTGTACCGGCGTCAATTAGAACATGCGGATCTTAGACAAGCTCAATCTTGCCGTCCGATAGACGCTTGGTATGTATTTAATGGGCCATCTGTCTATTCACATTGCGCAAGTAGCTTTGGGCAAGCTTGGCGCTGGCTACTGAGCCTCGACTCTGCTTGGTGGTTAGCAATCTTCTCATCTGCTGACTAGTTGGCCGTTGGGCCTCAAAAAGCATCAAATTCCTGTGAACTGATGCTATACGACTGTTTGCTCGGCTGCATCTGAGAACCCGCTCTGTATCATGAAATTGACACATTGGCTGCAGTATATTCCATATTGCCTCTGTCTTAGCATTAACGGAGGTACGATTTTCTCAACTCTACGTTTTCCAGGTTCTTTTGGTCATCAATCGCTAATACGATCGCCGCTTCAGGACGTAATGGCACCATCACAGCAAGCAGGATCTCACCGTCGGAGGCGTCCCAAGAATCGTACCTTATTAAGCCGGAGAATACATCGGACACCCGGTTCCACAGCAGCGTAAAGTTTCCACAACCATCTCCGACAAGCAAGACACGACTGAGCGAACCCTCAGTTGCGCCTTCTGTGAGATCTGTCAATCACACGACGAGATCTTGGCAAGGTATCACCGCAAACCCTACAGAAGCTTTTCATAGTTTCAACATTTCGACAGTAGCTGGATTCAGTCTAATGTCAGATGCCCTGGAATGTTATACGAGCTCTGGACTCTGGTCGGTGGCATCGGCCTCCTTTTACTCGGCACATATTGCAACATTTTCGACGCTCTATGATGGCCCAAAGGCTTGGAACATCTTCGTCTCAAACAACCCTGACGCTACAAGCACTTACACTCTTTGCGATGGTCTTCCTCGTGTAAGGGGGCATCAATTACTGAGTTCAAACTCAATAAGTCCATTTGTATCGTACTTCACCTCTCCAACCGAGACTTACACTATCCCGCCACCATCCTGTAGTATTGGTTCAATGGACTGCGACATCCTAAGCTCTCTGAGGCAAGCGAAAAGCATTTCCCTGCCCTATGGCTCGTGTGGTTCATCTAGTCCAGGCTGTTATGTAAGACTATGGCTTGTGGTCCCTTTTGTTATGTCAACAGCTGATGGGCCAGTAGGTGAACGGCAACAACATGCGGCTACTGTATTGGCCTGCAGCGACAGTCGTGGGTTCTCTTTGTAATGCCGACTGTCCAAACCCATGGGGGCCTTCAAATGGCTCACAAACAAGGCATTTAGGGGTCCCTGTTTGCTCTGCGAGCCGTTCTGTGATCATGCCGTCAGCCTCTGGTCCCGTAACGGCAGTATTTGATGGCCATACCTTCACCTCCCCCACGGTTTACCTCTCTTTCGACTATCTCTCGACCGAACTCGATTTGCCTTTGACGGCAAACACTTCTCTTGCAGCACCTGGAGTTATCCTGACTAATGCATTGATTCCCATTGCTTCTACTGATGTTTCAACAATATACTGGAACGATACCAATTTCTATACGGCTTCTATGGATTGGTCCAACCTTAACGCTCCGGTACCTTATCTAGCGTATAATCAAGGTCGCATAGGATGGAATGGCGAGACTAGTACAAGCACTGTGATATATCCGGACGATTTCGCTCCATACCTTTCTTTGCCTTCGAGGATTCTGAGCTTAGTGCCAGAGTGGTCCAGATGCACTCTCAATGATGATGGCGTTTGGGATCCCCCACACGCATTACAGCCTGCTGCTGATCCCGCTGAACCTGTGGATACCTTCACTAGTACGAAGGCTTCAACGTCGACATATTCCCTTGCGCCAGCACCAGGTCCCAGCATTGGCTCATTTGAACCTACCAGCACGGAAAGCCTACGCTTGACCTCACACCCAAAATCTACGGCCAATAGTCAAAGTGTTGATCCCTCTACTGTTTCTCTTGGCATTTCTGCACCTGCAAAATCTGCCGCCGGTCCGTCTCCGGAGCCTTCTGACCCGAATTCAGGTTTAGTCCCATTCTCAAGTTCAAGCAATGGTTCCCCTTCGAAAGATGGGAATGGCGAAGCTCCTGCTCTTGCACCCGCTCCTGCACCTGCACCTACTCCTGCTCCTAATGATGATAGAAGTCACGTGTCTGAGACTGCTCCTAGTCAAGATCCGAGGGATGGAACTGCTCGGATTATGACCTTGGTCTCAGGAGCCGGTCCCGGTGTGAGCTCAGGCTCAAGCTTAGGTGTTCATAGTGGTACGACTGAAAGATCTCCTGAGGAGATCATTGCTAGCTTCCTAGGCTGGTCTCAGAACGACGGTATCTCAGGCTCAAGAACGGATTCATTGGTCAGTAACGGCAGACACTCGGGTATCGAAGTATCCGGTCAGACAGATCCGTCGAAAGAGACCCAACAGCCAGACCACCTGAATGGAGGACTTACTAGTAGTGGGAGCGATTCTAAAGATGACTCAACAAGTGCATTTGCTCCACAACGTCTTGGCTCCGGGGCCGATGCCGGCTCAAAATCAATAAGCTTAGAAGGAAGCTCTGGGGCCGATATGTCCCAAGGGGCACGCTTTACATTAGCTGATGGGCGTATCTTCACTGCCTCGATGGTTCCTGATCATCTGGACTTCATGGCTGCTGATGGACAAATACTACGTATTGGAGGGAATGCTAAGGCCATCGACGGGGACACATTTAGCGCGGCACCAGACGACGTTGTTTTGATCTCTGGATCCCAAACATCCGCTATACCGCTATCTCCTCAAACTACGTCAGCATCACTTGGAGGTGAACCCCTTACTACATTCACAGGCGTTGATGGCTCTATCATTACTGCGCTTGCGGACCCCCAGAACCAGAATGTTGTTGTCGGCGGACGAACAATGTCTTCCGGCGATCCTCCTATTACTATCGATGGCAATACCGTAAGCGTCATGTCTAATGGACTTGTTGTCATTCATGGTACCCAAACGCGGGTACTTGACTTCCCGAGCTTACCCTCAGAAGATGCCGTCTTCACTGTGCCAGACAGTAGTGTGGTTGCCGCATATGGCGCTTTGGGAGGCGATAGAGCTATCATCGTCAACGGACAAACGCTTTCACAAGGAGGACCGGCAGTGACTATTCATGGCCAGGTCATGAGTGCCGGATCCAATGAACTCATCGTGAATGATGGGTCTCATACGCAGGTGCTCCATTTCTCAAGCTCCCAACAAGGGCAGGACATCTTTACCGCACCAGACGGTAAAGTGGTGACTGCTGATAATGCGGCTGCAAGTGGCGGAGCTGTTGTAATCGACGGACACACACTCTCGGTAGGTGGTCCGGCAGTGACTGTCGATGGCGAGAGCCTGAGCGATGGGCCGGATGGACTGGTGATAGAGGATGCACTGGGTGAATCGACCGTGGCACTCCAGACAAGAGAAACCACCGCTGCCACCGTACCGACTAGTACAGGTGCCGAAATCACTAATGTGGATACGGTGAGTACACCCTTGGCCGCGAGCGGAGTAGGCGGAAGTCTTGCATCCAATCTCGCATGCACCATACTCCTTGCGGCCTTCGCTGTGGCTGTCTCTCGTCCTTGACTCAGGGAATCCAAAGGAAGCCTGACTTGTGTTTACTAAAGTAGCTGTGCAATCCATATTTCTGTGTTGAAATCAGCACAATAATGTATGAACAGAATATCTGAGGTTGCTGCATATCATCTTTTACAACCAGAGTACAGCTCCCTACCTGATGTATGTCGAAATTTGAAGAGGGTCAAAGGCATTGGCTCAAGAGCTACAACCTTGATGGGTAACTCGGCGATTTAATACAGAGGTCCATTTCAAAAGTTTTGTCTCGCGCGAAGACTTTGCGGGTGACACAGTTCAGCCTAATATTTGTTAGAATTTTCGAGATTACGACCGTGTTTGTACCCTGGGTTGCAGAAAATGGACCAATTGTCAACTAATAAATTAGTGGGTATATTCTGCTGGGGCGCTCCCCGAATTAACACGCCAACCTTTGACGCGGGACAAAACTTTTGAAATGGACCTCTGTATCCAGCGATAGTCTTCCGAATCAGGTGTTACACGAAAAATTAATTGTTTTCATTCGAGCATCGCTTAAGGCGAGTCTAGAGATGTGGGTATCAATGGCTCCATGTAGCTCCTACTACTCGATAGGTTTCTTTACCGACCCCTTGCTTGGCTTCTGCTGCGCCGCCTCGTGCTTCCTCAATTCCTCCGGTACTCTGCTAATGCTACTCTTCTGCAGCATCTGCTTGAGATCATACATGACATCCGCGTCCTCATTTCCTAAGAAAGTAATGGCAACACCGCTCTTGCCGGCACGACCCGTCCGTCCCACACGATGCGTGTAGCTCTCGATGTTCGGTGCCATATTGAAGTTGACCACCAGACTGACATCTTGAACGTCGATGCCACGACCCGCCAGGTCCGTTGCCACCAACACGTCCGTCTTGCCATTGCGCAGACTCGCCAGCGCGGCCTCCCGCTGCTCCTGCGTCTTGCTTCCATGCAAGGTGACCGAGCTGTAACCCATGTGTTTGATCTCCTTGGCGACGGCGTCACAGTTGCGCTTGATGTTGACGAATACGATGATGGGAGGCGTGAACCCGCCGCTCTTGAGGATCTGCTCGAGCCGCCTCTTGCGTCTGTCCTCGCCTGCGACGAATTCGACGCGCTGCTCAACGGTTTCAACCGCTTCGCCAACGTTACCGATGGTGACGATGGCTGGCCGACGGAGATATTTCCTCGCAATGCGTTCCACAGCGGGGGGCATGGTTGCTGTGTACATCATTGTCTGTCTATATCGGTCTTTGCCTCCCAAGTGCTGGCTCATGACAATTGCATTCTCGGCGTCGTCCGTGTCAGGCTTTTCATTTTGGACCGGTAGTGCGTCGAGGATCTTGTTGACAGGCTCCTCGAAACCGAGGTCAATCATGCGATCCGCTTCGTCCATGATGATGTAACAACACTGGCCGAGAACGAGGACGCGACGTTCAATGCAGTCGACCAGGCGACCAGGGGTAGCGATGATGATCTCTGCTCCATCACGAAGGGCATAGGACTGTTCCTCAATACTGTGACCACCAACGATACTGACGCAAGTAAAGCCGAGCGGGGTTGCAAATTTTTTGGCTTCAATCTCGATCTGTTGAGCTAATTCACGAGTGGGCGCAAGGATGATGGCGTATGGACCGTCATTTTTACTCGACTCGTCGAGAGGGGGAAGCTCTGAGATGTAAACCAAGAGGGGAAAGAGGAATGCAGCAGTTTTACCAGAGCCAGTAACAGCTACACCAATCAAATCGCGAGATTGAAGCGCAATCGGTATAGCGGCTCTTTGCACGGCTGAAGGTTCAACGTAACCAACGGCGTCCACAATGTCCAGTAGCCGTTTCGGAAGACCAGATTCGGTCCAGCTTCGCATAGGATTTGGTATTGAGCCGCCTTTCGTACTGATGTTGAAATCCTCCTTGAAAATGCGCCAGTCCCTCTCCCGCATCTGGTCGAGCGTCTTCTCACTCCAATGCTTGCCAATGGCATTTCTCCCGGCTGCTTCCCGTCTTCGCCGGTCCATCTCGATAATTTGTTGTGCTCTGTACGCACCAGTCCCTGGATCGCGTTCTTCCAGACTTTTTGCGTATTTCCGAAGTCGTTCGCCGCCATCGTCAGGAAAGCCCCCAAGATGACCTCTGCCAAAGGGAATGGGATCAATTCTGTTCTGATACCGTGGATCCCAATCAACGGTAGTATCCTCTTCAGGATCCCAGTCAAAGTTGAATTTCTTCTCCGTCGTTCTCTTCCGCTTTTTCTTGGCGGAGAATGTAGACGTGTTTGGATCCGGTCCCATGTATCGCTGTCGTCTTAGAGCAGCTTCGGCTTTTTCGAGGGTAGGGCGGTTTCCCGCTTTCGAGGCTGTGGGATCTGTAATTACGGCTGGTTCAGGTGGTGGGGGTGGAGCCATATCGTAGCCATTGTTTAGTCCAAGATTTCTCATCGCGGCGGGACCGGTCGGGATTTCGCCCTGTCGCAGTGCTCTTGGGCCAGTGGGCTTGGACGACATCGCTGCTATATTGAAGGGACCATTAGCCTGCGGCCATGAATGCTCGTTGCTATGAAATTGCCGACATACCATCTTTCCAAGCTTTCGCTTCGGCAACGGCAGCGTCATTTTTCCGCTTCTGCTCTTCTGCCTCCTTTTGTTGTATTTCGAGAGCCAGCTTCTCTCTTCGCGCCCTCGGTATGAACCTGGGCTACAGAAGCATTGAAAGTTAGCGCATTTCAGAAACTCTCGGAAGTTTTCAGGACACTCCCAGCATTTTGGAAGGCGAGTTCTGGGATGCTTACCTTTGCTGCGGCGGCGTCGGCCTCTCTTTTCTTTTTTAAGATTTCCTCTACGTCCAGAGGTTGTCTCTTTTTGGGGGGGGGGGGCGGCGGAGCGGTTGTATCTGGAG
>JAGFVP010000177.1:0-63993 GCA_021031095.1 Bathelium albidoporum
GAAGTGAGGGAGGGGTGGGGAGTCTGGGGACTAAGGAGGCGAGAGAGTGGAGGAAAAGAGATGCAATGGATCCGAGGAGTCGGAGAATTTGAGTTACGGGATGGGAGTGAGGGGAAGAACAAAAACGTCCGAGTTGCAGCAAGAAAAGGTAAACCTAGGGCAGCTGGTCGTGACTCACGTACGCTATAACAAATCTTGCTGTATGGAGCATTTTCCATAAGGTCAGAAGCATGATGGGTAATCAAATGGTTTGTCTATAGACCTGTATGTATCTTGTGCGGAGCAAACGCTGGATAGGCTCCTTCGAGTGAATTTTGCGGTGACGAGAGCGTTGCTGGTATGCCAAATTTGATGCGATATATCAGACGTTCGACCTTGTGTGACTCAAAATTGAGCCTACAGGTCTGCTCTACCCAGGTAGTCGGTGAACAAGAGTTGTTGAAGGCGCTATCACGTGCCATAGATTGGGGTGTGGGGCCTCCAAACAAAAGTGACGAAGGCGCCGGTGCGTGTGTGCGCCCTGCCTTGGTGCACATTACGATCAACACTCGCTGCCACATGCCAGATTTCTGCCTTTGCCAGGAGAAGACGCGGAACACTTGATTTTTCAACCATCAACGCCTCCTTTCGGCGCAGCGGGCAAGCCTTTCCTTCCCTGTATTTACACCTTTGCAACCCTTTCCTTGCTCTGCTTGTCACCCACACCGACTCTGCCTCTCTGGGCTTAACTTGCACACTCCTTCTCAGAACCACCTCATCTTCAAACTGGAGCCCTTTCGCCTCTCCTACTTGACTTAAAGTTTCGGACTTACCACCATGGACGTTAACCAAGTCCTGCAAGGCACTCTATCTGGAGGTACGCTTGAGCTCCGTGCCCCTCGTTGATTGCTGTCCGCCCGACCATGCTGCAAAATGTAGGCAATAGCAGACTGACACGCTTCAGATACGAGCATCCGCTCTGCCGCCGAGCAACAGCTCTCCCAGGCCGCCGAAGCGGACTTTGTAAGTTAGGATGCGCCCCGGCCTGTCCTGCATTGTACGCGTGCCTCTTGCTAACTGGCTCATCCGTAGCCCGGATACCTAACCACTCTCGCCCAAGAGCTCGGAAGTGAGCAAGCAAACTCTGCAGTCCGACAAGCAGCTGCTCTTGCGCTCAAGAACGCCTTTACTGCACGCGACTTCCAGCGTTTAAGGGACGTTCAAGAAAAATGGCTGCAGCAACTGGACCCGCAAATCAAATTGGGCGTCAAGGGCATCGCCTTGAAAACACTAGCATCAAGTGATACACGTGCAGGCCAAGCCTCAGCCCAATTAATAGCGTCTATTGCTGCAATTGAGATACCGCGTAATCAGTGGGAGGAGCTTATGCCAACTCTGGTCAAATATGTTGGCGAAGGATCGGACTATCAAAAACAGGCGTCTCTGGTTGCCATTGGCTACATCTGCGACTCGGATGATGAAGACCTCAGACGGGCTCTCAACGGACATTCCAATGCCATTCTCACAGCCGTTGTACAGGGTGCTCGTAAAGAAGAGCCAAACAATGATGTTCGAAATCATGCCATCACCGCTCTCGGCGATTCGCTCGAGTTTGTCCGGTCGAACTTTGAGAACGAAGGCGAGCGCAATTACATAATGCAGGTCATCTGCGAGGCGACACAAGCTCAAGACGAGCGGATACAGCAAGGTGCTTACGCTTGCCTGAATAGGATCATGGCCATTTACTATGACAAGATGCGATTCTACATGGAGAAAGCTCTCTTTGGACTGACGATCACGGGCATGAAAAACGAAGAAGAAGATGTTGCCAAGCTCGCAATTGAGTTTTGGTGTACTGTGTGCGAGGAGGAAGTTGCTATTGACGACGACAACCTCCAGGTAAATCTCAGCCACCCTCCCCCAGATACTTGACGCAGAAGCAATCGACGGGAGCTAAGACAGGCACAGTCCCAATCCGAAGGCTCAACCGAGCTACGCGAACACCACAACTTTGCCCGGGTTGCGACCCAAGAAGTCGTACCCGTTCTGCTTGAGCTCTTGACAAAGCAAGATGAAGATGCTTCGGAGGATGAATACAACGTCTCGAGAGCGTCTTATCAATGCCTCTCGCTCTATGCACAAGCAGTTCAGAACTCAATCCTTCCACCAGTCGTCAACTTCCTCGAAAAGCACCTTCGATCAGAAGACTGGCACTATCGAGATGCTGCCGTTTCCGCATTCGGCGCCATTATGGAGGGACCAGACGATAAGACGTTGGAGCCCCTCGTCAAACAGGCCATGCCGATACTCATAGCAATGATGAGCGATCAGTCTCTGCAAGTGAAAGATTCGGCTGCATATGCCCTCGGTCGCGTGTGCGACGTCTGCTCCGATGCCATCGAACCAACGGCTCAGCTCGAGCAGATCATTTCAGCGCTCTTCCAGGGCCTCACAAGCCATCCGAAAATGGCTGCCTCCTGCTGCTGGTCCTTGATGAACCTGGCAGACCGCTTTGCTGGTGAGCCTGGCTGTCAAGAGAATCCACTATCCCCGCACTTTAAGAACAGTATCCAGGCTCTTCTTCAGGTCACTGAGCGGTACGTCCTAAAATTTCCGCCTAACGAGATCATGACTAAACCGGGGCGTTTTTTTAGGCAAGATGCAGATAATCAGTTGCGCACTGCAGCCTACGAGGTTCTCGGCACATTCGTCCTCAATGCAGCCAACGATAGTCTGCAGGCCGTAGCGAGTCTGACCGAAATCGTGCTTCAACGGCTTGCTCAGACAATCCCAATGCAGCAACAAGTCGTCAGTGTGGAGGATAAGCTTAGTCTTGAGGAGATGCAGACCAGTTTGACTAGCGTCGTAATGGCCATTATCCAACGACTTGAAGACAAGGTTGAGCCTCAGGCTGATCGAATCATGTCCCTCTTCCTACAGCTATTGGGGTCGGCCGGCGGCAAATCCACAGTCCCGGAATCAATCTTTGCTGCTATCGGTGCGCTTGCCAATTCAATTGAAGGCAGCTTCCACAAATACATGGAGGCTTTCGTACCATTCCTCTTCAATGCTCTCGGCAATCAGGATGAACCCAGTATCTGCGCCATGGCAATCGGCCTTGTCAGTGACTTTACTCGTGCTCTTGGAGAAAAGATCCAGCCACACTGCGACGCTTTCATGAATTACTTGCTCAACAATCTACGGAGCATGAGCCTCGGAAATCAGTTCAAGCCTGCGATCCTTCAATGCTTCGGTGATATTGCCCAAGCCATTGGTGGTCATTTTGAGACCTATCTTTCAGTGGTGGGACAGGTACTACAGCAAGCTGCTAATATTAACGCACCTCAGGAGCAAGCGTCTATGGAGATGATCGAGTATGTGATATCACTACGCGAGGGTATCATGGACGCGTGGGGTGGTATCGTTCAAGCCATGAAGCTTGGCGGTAAAACTGGCCTGTTGAGTCCCTATATCGAACCTATTTTTGCTTTGTTACATTCTATCGCTGCGGAGAACAACCGCTCCGATAGTTTGATGCGCTCATCCATGGGCGTAATTGGGTAAATCCAGCGCGTTAACTATTACACTTGGTTTGCAAAATGCTGATCTCAATCACAGCGACATCTCTGAGGCCTTCCCAGGTGCAGAGTATAGCAGCTTCTTCCGTCCTGACTGGGTGACCCATTTTACCCGCGATGTCCGAGCCAACAAGGAGTTCTCAGATCGTACGCGCGACACAGCTCGGTGGGCACGCGAACAAGTCAGACAGCAACTTGGTAGGTCCCAATTTCTTCATGTTCTCTGTGGGAAGCTGCAGCCCTTTCAAAGTATTATGGATGCAAGCTCTCCTGATCAAGAACACGACTAACTTTACCCCCAAAGCTGGAGGCCAAGGAACGCAGATGTCTTAGACGCCACAGTCGTCAAGGCATTCTTGCGCTTTGACCATCCCCACTGCAGATTTACCCCTTCCACTGCTGCTCTACTACTCGGATTGTCGAAGCACGCGCGACGATCTTGGCGTGCTTGATACGTCAATCGAGACACAGAATTGCTCCCTCAGTAGCAACTTCGGCCGAAGAACAGCAGTTCCCCCATCCCCGCCCCCGCAACGCTCCTTCGTCGGATTCATTCTCCCCCAACTTGGACGATATCTAATCTATAACGAAGATATTTTGTTCTGGTCCGGGGGCGATGACTACGCGGAACCCTTGTTTGAGCTACCTTTCTGAAGAACGTCCCGCTCAAGACGGTTTCCTCGGAAATGCTGAAACCGAGAAAGAACGTATGCCCGCACCCCCTACATGTCAAGAGCACAATACGACCCAGTGGAGGATTACAATGTCCTCCAGAAACCCCTTCGCGAGCCCTCATTCGACCCATTCACCACGCTGGCACCACGCACCATCGCATCTTCGTAATACCCATTCCGACTCAGCACTGAAAAGAAAGCATTGTTGCCTCAGCTCACTGTATTATACCTAGATTTGCAAGACGCCCCTTGCTTGCTTCGCAACCAGATGGCACCACCGCATCCAACATGCACGGATGGTCTATTCAATCCCCACCAGATCGGATCGGAAATTATGCCGTCGTGAGCAGGAGCTGGTTATATAGATGTCCAAAGGAAAAAAAAAAAAAAAAATCCATACACACTTCTACATTGCTCTGCGGTGCTGTGTGGTATTAATCGACTTTTCTCATGTTCCTCCAAGTGCCACCCCGATGGGCGATTAATGAGTTCAATAAACGCCAAGTATAGTCCATTTCATGCGCCGGATATAAGGCTTAGAACGCTCAGTGAATTTTGAAAGATCCTCCTTGAGTCATGCACCCGTAGGAGAAGCATGATTCCGCATTGTATTCGTACAGGCCAAAATCCATCCACTCTATGGCTAATCCAGTCCGGGCAAAATACGTCATTTAAGCGGTCTCCTCCCATAAACAACGTGACTGTCCTCCAAATTAGAACCAAATTTCCGGCCTACACAAGTAACGGGAATCAAAGAACTCACCAATGATCCAACAATTGAAATGACAAATCTGTGATCTCTTTCCTGAGATCGACCAGAAAGACTTCTACCTCCTGCGGTGACCAACCGAGACCCTTTGATAAAGTGTGCATGGTAATTCCTTGCAAACCCTCCACCAATTGTTCTGTAGCATCGTCAGTGTATTGCCGCCACGACTATATCACGACTGGCAAGCTCCAAGCGTGCACATACGCATATGCCAAAACCCCACCGCACGTAACCGTTTATCCCGATGCCACGGACCCCACGGCACCTCCAACACCACCTCCTGGATCTCTTCAAACCCAGCCTCTCGCAACAGCGGCTTGAACTTCTGCTGAATATGATAGTCATACCCCTTCCGCTCCGCCCCTTCCTTCAACAAGTCCAACCAGCGAAACACTACATCCGGGCCCTTCCCGCCCAGCGCCTCACGGCCCATAGCTTGGGGCTGCAGCGCCAGCTCCGTCAGCTCGACCCAGCCACCGGGCTTGACGGTGCGGTAGGCCTGGCGCAGCATGGCGGGGAAGTCGCGGATGGCGAGGAACATGAAGCGGACGTTGACGAGGTCGAAGGCGTCGGCGCGGTACAGCCAGTCGAGCTCGAGGTCGTCGACCTCGAACGTCAGGTTCGGCGGCACCCACTTGGGCTGCACGGGCGAGATGTCCGTCCCGATGACCTCGGCCGACGGGTACTGGTCCGCCATCTCCATCGCCCAGATCCCCGTGCCCGTGCCTAGGTCGAGGATCTTGTGCGGCGCAGGGCCGATGGGCGAGAAGTGTAGGCGGCCGGAGGTCATGAGCATCATTTCGTGGTGCTTCATATCTTCGCGGTCGAGCTCGGTCTGGAGCGAAAGGAAATAGGAGCCTTGGTCAGCGGGGAGTGACGATGGGGGGAGAGAATGGGTGGATCGAGTACCTCGTCGTTGGGAAGGAGATAGCGGCCGCCGCCATGGGCGTGGTATCGACGGCCATTGTCCCAGTAGTAGTCTTCGGCTTCGCTGAGAATACTGCTCAGGAAGCTGGAGCTGTGGACTCGTCAGAATGAGGTGGAGCGAGTTATTTTATCGCTGAGTTCTCAGAAAAAGCGAGCACTTGATGACGGAGTGAGGGGCCGAACATATTAAGAAAGTACCTCTTCTGATGTAACAGATCATGTCTTTTCTTTTTCTGTGGACAGGAACAAAAGTCGACTTACGCATAACTGTCTTTTCCAAGATCCGAGAACCTCGATTCCTACATACGTCAGATAACTTCGCAGTTCCCTTTTCCGCACGAGCTGGCCCAAGAATACTCACGTCGTCAGGAATATCGATTGCACTATCGCCCACTGAGCTACTATCTACGAAACTAGGTGCACCCTCAGTTTCCATATCCTCGATACTTGCATGACCCGGGGAGTATTCATCATTGCTCTCTCTGCCCGATAATGGCACGTCCCGATCGGCAGTGTCGCGTGGAGGAGAGGCGGATCGCGGGGGATCAGCGCTAGGGTGATCCGGCTGGACTTGCTCAGCCATGAGTTAGTTCTAAGGTCTGGATGTTCGATCTGTCGCTCAACATTGGGCGGGGAGAAATGGTGGATGTTGGGGAGCAACGACGGGCACTCAAAACTCTGACGACGCCGAGGCCTTGTAGTACCCGTAGGTGTGCTTCAAAGTTGGTATGCAGGGCAGGCCACGAGGCGAAGGGTTTATCGGCTAAGGTATCCCCTCCGGTCGACGCCTGGCAGCCTGGTTCGGGCAGGGCTTGCTCGGTTGAGCGCTGCATTGCATACCTCTTATTTGTTGGTGCATAGGCTTGCAGCAGCACCATCTCCCTGCAGCCCTCGTCCCTTTTGACAGAGGGAGCCGACCGCGCTCCCGTGACCGAAACCTCCCGCTTTCCGTCAGGCTGGAGCCGTCTTGCTGGGAAAATGAAGCTCCGCGAGCTACCAAACTGGACCACTGGCGTCGCGTCCGCGCAATGCCCGCTAAACAGTGTGGATTTTCTTCATCATAGCCGCTGTGCCACTCGTGGCAGTCAACGCCAGACCAGAGAACGCCGTACTGCTGATGGGCGGGAGTGTAAGGGCTACCCTAGCCACACTCAGCCTAGCAGCTGCTATTGCTGGACGATAGCGGCGGCGAAAGCAAGAAGTGCCGCCAGAGAGCAGCCCGATACGGCGACGTGAGAAGTCGAGATGATCAGGTTTCCAGCACACAATCACTACCTTACAATCGCTACAATGCACACTTGTCGAGGGCTGCAAGGATGCAGCTGAGGTGTAGGTAGCTTTGGTTGCGGCCATCTGGGGTGCCATGTGCCCCTCACCTACCGGGGAGAGGCTCAGTAGTACCTGCCGTGTCGCGTCTAGCGAGGCATAGAACTTAGCTACCTGGCAGGTACGGTCTTCATCTACCTGCCTACCTACCTACCTGGGCAGTTGCCGCCACTTCTCACCTACGCCAGCACGCGCTTCATCGTCTCGTCGCTGACAACATGTTGCTAGCATGTGTCTCGATTAGCCCGACGGCTCCTCTCTGTCCCAGCCGTTCCGGCATGTCGTTGCTCTGTCATGCTGCACTTAGCCAAGTATCTAAGCTTCACATGCTGCATTCGCTAGTTTTGCGTCGCAGCGAACACCTTCGCTTCCTTCGAGAGTGCCACCTGCTACTCTAATGCTCAGCCGCTAACTAGGCGTTCCGCGACGCTGCCATGGCGAATCGAGAGATCCATGTTGTGATCATTGGCGCAGGTAAATGCCTCAGGGGAAAGAAGCATCCAGCGCGCCGGGTCGTTGCTGACAAGTCGGTTCTTGTGACAGGATGTACAGGTTTGCTATTGGCACACGGCCTGCAGAAGGTATGCCAACTTTTGCTCGCTCCATCTGACGTCTCAATACAATGTCCGTTGGATTTGTTTTTCCTTTTTCGGAAGTTGCCGTCTCCACACTGTGGCTCTGCATGGCTGCAACGTCTCACATTAACTCTATCCAATCAATACTCACCACCCTCCCCAGGCGGGCATCAAGTCGTCCATTTACGATGCGGAACCTTCCGGATTCACGTATCGTCCTCGAGAGTGGAGCATGGGATTGCACTGGTCCCTTCCGCAACTGGAATCTCTCCTGTCGCCCGAGCTTTGGGCTCGCCTAAAGGAGGCACAGAATGATCCCTTTCTGGAAGCGCAGGAGGGCGACGTCATGAAAGTCTACAACGGCCTGACCGGAGACGTGTTGGCAGCACTGCCCATCCAGGGCAAGATCGTACGAGTATCAAGACGCAAATTCAGAGCCTTCCTTGCGCAAGGATTAAATGTGCATGTCAGTCATTCCTCTGTAATGTAAGACAGTATCGTAGCTATGCAACCCGGCTAACCGACGCGTTGTTGAGCAGTACGGTCATACTCTGTCTGGCATCACTTACGGAAGCGACGACGTGACCGCTGAGTTTGAGAACGGCAAAGAAGTCAGGGGCACGTTGATTGTTGGGTGTGATGGCCCACGTTCGAAAGTCAGGGACCTTCTGCTCGGCGAAGAGAAAGCCAAAGTGACGCCGCTTGAGCTTGTTCACTCGAACACGGCAGTCGTCTATGGCGATGCAGAGAAAGCGAAATTCATAAGGAGCGCGCATCCCATCTTTAGCATGGCTTGTCACCCGGACGCCTTTTGTTTCATCGCCAGTAAGTTTTGTTCGTCGTAAATGATAATGTTGGTACCTGCAAAGAATTGAGTTAACGCCTGTCATCTTGTTAGTCCAGGACGTCCCAGATCCCAACAAGCCCGAAACATGGCGCTTCCAGATTGTCACTTCATGGTTTGGTCACCGTGATCCGTCAATGGACAATGCTGCGCGTTTAGCTCAGGTCAAGCAGAAAGCTTCGTTCCTTTGCGAACCCTTCCGCTCGGCAAACATGTGGATGCCAGACGACACCAAAATCTCGTATGATCAAATAAGCTACTGGATATCAACGCCTTGGGATACCCGGGATGGACGTTGCACTCTTGCAGGTGATGCAGCCCATCCTATGACACCTCATCGAGGCCAGGGTATGAATCATGCCATCTGTGACGTCGCCAATCTCGTTGCTACTCTTAAATCCCTTCAGGCTGATCAAAGCAATCTTGCACCTTCGATTGAAGAATACAGTGCAGAGGTCGTTCGGCGCGGAGCGGATGAGGTAATTGGGTCCAGAAAGCAGGCACTGATGCTGCTCGACTGGGATCAGCTGATGCACAGTCCAATGATGAAGCACGGTTTGCAAAAGTCGCGTCTAGAGAATATCGCGCCGACTGGCGGAGTGTCTGACGCGGCGAAGATGTGATGCCCTCGACGGAATGGAGGATTTATAGGCAGCTATACTGGATTCTAGTTTCTTGCACCACGTAGACGGACTTGCATGATGGACACTTTGCTCAGGTGGGCCTTGATGTTGCGTACGTAGGACAAGCGGGCGCTCCGCTTTATATGATACACTTATTGGAGGATTTTTCAGATATGGCTCGCATTGAAAAAGTGGTCGGCAAGATTGATGGGCCACACCTTTGCAGGCGAGCGTTTATTCACACCACCCACTCAACGCGTGCCAAATTTTAGCGCGCCAACTTCGCGTCGTTCGCATGTGCGTAGACGTCAGACCTCAGCCCTCACCATGGCGGCTCCTTCCCCAAGTCACTCTCATTAAATCGCGTCTGGCACACGGACATATCCTCTTCCTGTCTCTCTACAGTCATCTTCTGCCTTGTACCTCTGAACCCCCCCCCCCCCCCAAAAAAAAAAAAAAAACCTCAGTCCACTGCACCACAAACGTCCACAATGCCCACCGCCACCACTTCCCGCCGAAAACGCCAATACCAGCCCTCCTCCCAACAAAACCTCGACGCCTTCCTCGCCCGCCATACTACACAACAGCCCCACCCGCCTAATCTCTTCCCTTCCTCCTCCGCCCCCGAACCCTCCCGATCTCCGTCCTCCGAAGGCTTCCCTACCCAGCCCGCCCACGTCCAGTCCTCGCTCCTGCAGGTCGGCCTACGCGTGCGCAAGTCCGTGCCAGAGGGCTACAAGACGCACAAAACGCTTGGCGACGGCATCTGGCTCGACGACGCCAATTGGGTCGCCGCCTCCTCCTCGGACGAGCCAGGGACGCGGCCCTCGGCGTCAGCACCGCCGGCAGCAGCACCACCGGGCGAGCTGCAGCCGTACTGTGGCATCCACCGTGTGGGCGGGTATGGAGTGCAGCAGGCGCCGTCATCGTCATCGTCGGTGCCGAGCCTGACGTTTTCGCCGAGCCAGGGGAGTCGCGTGAGTTCGCTGAGTGGGCGGGGCGCGAAGGACCTGGCGGGTGGGGACGGCGGGGCTGCTGTTGGGAATGGAAGGAAGAGGGGGGCGGACTACGATGATGAGCTGTTGGACGAGGCATTTGGTGCGGATGATGGTGATGAGGAGGAGAACTCGGATGAGGAGGCTGCGGGCCTGACGTTCAAGAATGTGGCGCCGGAGATGAGGCACAAGATGCCGATGAGCAGGAACAGGAGTCCCTTTGGAGCAGGGCTGCGGAACAAGCAGCAAGTGGCGAGAAGGCCGGGAGGAGATGGAAGAGCCGAAAGCGGAGGTGTGATGGTGGTGGACGATTTTCCTGAAGCGGAGTTTTTGAGACCAGCGGAGGATATGGATGTTGGAGAATAAGACGCGAGGGCTTCTACTGGCTGGTTAAGGATTGAGAAGGCGCACATCTGGATGTGGCATTCGTGCATAATGGGAGCGACTTGGAGCGTAGATGGTGGCTGAGGATGGTGGACTGGGTTGACTTGACACTTGGCGCATTCATCGTTCTCTTAACAGCAAGGGGTTTGGACTTAACGACGAAAGATCATTTTGGGGAACTCTTGAGAGCTTGGGCGGACTTTTGATAGAGCAAGCATTGCAGGACTTTTGGCGACCATCAAACCCAGCATCCGAGTATTGCTTGATATCAAGCACATAGTGAAGATTATTATTACACGGCAATGAGCCATCACTACCTCACGTTCTTGTAATTATGCACATGAAACTAACCAAGAGGCACACTTTATTGCCAATCTCCACCCTAACGCCATGGAAAAATGCCCTGCGCGCCTGCGCACATATCATGTTGTCTTGAGTACCTTTGGGGGTGGCAGTTCTGTCTTAAACACTCTATCCCAGAAGCGACTCGTGACTCCGAAGCCGTTCTCGTAATCCGCGAAATGATGCTGCAGATGGTACTTCTTAAGTTCGCGGTAGTAAGCTGGTAAGCTAGAAGGCAAGATTAGCATCTGAAACATGTATGCACGGAAGAGATAGAAATGCTCACTTCTTGTGGTGCAGAAAATAATGTGTCATGTCGTAACAGGTGTATCCAAAGATGCCTCCGCAGTATACTGCCATTGCCGCGTTCCAATCATACCAAAACACGTTCGTGGCCAGAAAGTAGAAAGGAGTAGCCAGCACAATGAATAACGTTGGTGGCATTACCAACCGAAGACGATCCATTGGTAAGTAATGATGGATCCCATGCAACAAGAAATGCAACGTTAAGCAAACGCGGTTGTCTGGGAGGACGCTATCAATGTGAAAGAGAAAGCGGTGTAGTCCATATTCGACGATAGTCCAGATACAAAGACCGACTATCCAGTAGAGTGCGAGTGCGATCGGTGAAAGAGATTGAGATACGACGAAGCTGAGGTAGAACACCGGTGGCCACCATACGCTCGGCACAACCCACCATGGAGTCTTGCTCAGTGGCTCCAGAAAATTGCCAAAAAGAGGCGCACTCTCGCCGCCAGGGTAGTGTCGTGGGCGGTGGACTTGTTCCAGATAGAATGCCTTGCTGAAGCCACCATTCCAGACTTGCATCAGCATCGGCTTGTTGAGGTCGATAAACTTGTGTTTCTGGTAGTCATTGCTAGCATCGGTTTCTTTCGATAGATCCTCTGCACTGGACATGCCCGTGGCGGCGTACACAACTTTGTCTGATGCATCTGGCCCGTGTGCGACGCCATTTGCCTTGAGTTCTGCGGTGCCGTTCGCTGAGGGGGGTAGAGGGACAATCTCGTCTGGCTGATCGCTCGACGTCACGGCATCCATGAGAGCATCCGTGGCAACAAAGCCGATGAGGCAATCATCAAGGATCTCGTATGCGGCCTCAGTATGGGTGTGGGAGACTTCATCTTGCATGATTTCTGAGACATCTTTGCCCGCCCAGTCGTGTATGAGATGGCTCCCACCAGGGTGGTCGGTGGCGAATTCCGTTACGTCGTACACTTTGGTGCCGATGGTAACATAGCAGCTTTTGGGTGTATTATGCGACTGCACGTCAGCCTGTGGTATTGTTGGGAGCTTGCGGCCGGAGGTCATCGTGAACGTAAGAAGTTGTGGATGGAATCTCCGGAAAGGGACGTTCCAGAACGAAACACGCTTAACGTGCTGTACAAGAAGCAAAGAGCCGGTACCAGAAAACGGAAATTTAAGAAAAGCGTGCCAGGAGTAAAAGGAGAATTGTTAGATGACTACCCAAAGGTACGGAAAAGGAGCGTATGTGATCATATTTCCTGTCCAAGGGACCCTGAAGACTTGAGGTGGCAACGCAACTCAGCTCTCCGACCGGACCGAAATTACGTGCTATATCACTCCACCCAGCAGCACCCCTGATGCGCGCGCACCCACCAACAAAAGTGCAAGTGAAGCTCTCGCCCTTTTGCGCATTATCCAAAATGAGCCTGCCTAGCATCTATGATGGACGTCGACGCAATTCCGTTGTTTGGCCTCGTCACCTGTTCATACGCGTTTCCAGGCTTCAAAATGAGGTCACCGGAATGGTTGCCATACACCAGAATTTACCAATACAACACAAACGATACGGTCGGCGCCTGAACCGAGAGCGAAATATCGATAAGGTCATTTCGAAAGAAAAGTTGCTGTCGACAAGCAGTGTCCATATCCACGCTTTTGCTGTATGATGCTGTTACGCTCGGGCACCCTTCCGGCTGGCTTTGAGACAGTATCATGAGCATTTTGTTCCTACATAGGCATGCGGAGTCCATAGGACTCACAAATTCTGTGGCAAGAGTTTAAAACGCTCTCTATCCATTAGAGGATTACTCTTGGGAACGTAAGCATCGGGGTATTTGCCTACTTTTCACCTCCGTCTATTGTAGATGATTGGTGAGACATGAGGTGCACGTATTGACACCGCTGAAAGTAGATTCCCGATTTTTCCTTTGCACCTATCTGTTTCGCTCACCAAATCCTCTGATAAAGGCTTACCACGTTGTTCAAAATTTGTAAGACGCAAGATACGGTTCTATGAATCGCAACCACAGTGGATGGAGAACCTCACAAACTGTGGAACAGTTTTTAAAGAACTTATGCTCACTTCCCGCTCTTCTTTAACGGTGTTGTGGATGTGAAGATATTCTCTACAGAATCACTCCTTTATAGCGGCTCCATCTGTAGTGTTGAATCTCGCGGAGGATGAACGAATAACGGACCTGCGCTGAGATGCCTCTTGCAGCCCTCTCGAATAATGATGATCGGTTAGCACGATAAATGCCATTAGTGGCAGCCTGTTTGAGTCTTCTCAACTCCCCGAATTTAGTACCATTTACTATTAATTATCTCTTCCACTACCTTCTACTACCATCTTTGGACAATTTCGGTTTAGAACCGACACAGAGATCCAAACAATACTCGTCCCAAACTGAGAACTTCAGATGGATTTTGCGAGGCCAAGTAAACAAAATATATTCTAAAGATCGTTTCTTGACAAGTCCGAGAAAATGAGCCAATGAGGAAGACAGTATTGGACCAAAGCCGCGTGGTGAAAGTAAGTGAGTGATGTGATCTAGGGAAAGTGAGATTGCACAACACGCGTTTAAGCGAAGTGTCCCTTTTCGGGTGTCTCAATAAACACGAACCGTCAAACATCTCGAATTGCATTCACACGAGCGTCACTTGTGAAGATACGTGAGAACGAACTACTGCTTAAGACAACACGGAAAACATCGACTGCTCTTCATCGCTTACAGCAGCTTCATATCTCAAACTCTCTCGATACACCCTTTATCTGATGGATACTTCCCCTTGGAGTCCTTATGACAGACGCCTGGCACGCTTGGCCAAGAAGAAACTGATATATTTATCCAAGCAAGAGGGTCTCACTCCTCAGCAGTACCTAGGCAAGCACACCTCTCAGCACTTGGAGCAGTCAGATCCCGAAGGACCCCAGTCAATCAATCGTTCACCACCAGCGACGCTTCAATGCAACTGCCAACCTCAGAACAAGGACACATACCAAATCGCGGTCGATGGCCACAATAAAGGTGTTCTTGGCAACACACGCATGCGCCTAAAACTAGCCGGCCGTGGAAGTAGAGCGAGACCTAGACCTAGAGTTACTCGTAGGGAGATCTTGAGTACCGCTACACACATCGGAGAACTTCTCAATCGCCTGGATTTGGGAGAAGTGAGGGACGTTTCCACCGATCCTTATCATCCAAAAGAGTGCCAGGAACGCGACCTAAAGACGTTTGGTCACTATACACGTGAAGCTTGGGAGTGTTCTTGCGAGCTAAGCATGGACTGGGAATCGGATTCCAGAACCAAGCTCACATCTAACGTCTCGCAGCGTGGTATGGAATGTTTCGATTTTTCTAACTCGAACAACATAGACTACCTCTGGTGCTCCTGCAAGAAGCCGGATGATGGCAAGCCTATGGTGAAGTGTTCGAACGTAGAATGCGTCCACGTGTGGTATCACTTGGACTGCGTTGGCTTGAAGGAATCACCAGCAGGTATGCCATTCACTTGACTGATTTAGAGCCAAATCTAATGTGCTTCCAACCAAGAAAACTGGCTTTGCCCGACCTGTACCCCACTTCGTCGCTCTTCACATCCTTGGCTCAAAAGCGGATGGTCGCAGCAAGATATTCAGGAGTTAAGTGCCCCCCACGAAGCGGTGTACAATCCCTATGGCGTGCTTGACGCTCCTACCAATAGTCACAGTCACTTGATGGGCTCCAGCGAAGAAGTGGAGGGACTATAGCTAGAAGCTGAAAGTATGATGAGTCTTGGGTTTAGACGGATTCCGGATTGTCAGCTCGTAAAGTAGCCGGCTTTGTTCGATCCCGGTACTGCTCAATTCTATTTTCTGCGACAATCCCTACCTTATCATCAAATTGTGGCACCTCAGAGGCTCAGACCCATCTCCAGTTCAATTAGTTTAGTGCCATGAAGTACTTCTCTAAACTCTTCTTCTGTCTTCCATGGTGATGCTGGAATGGGTATCATCACATCGTTGCATACGGCCGGAATGTTCTATACTATATATGTGGACGCACTATCCATTTGTCCTCACACCCCTGTCTTCCCTCCGCCTCGACTACCAATCATGTAGTATGCTATCTCTGCCAACAATCGCCCCGATTTCCGAAGGTTGGGACTCTTTCTGCTGTATGCTTGACTCTCTTTAGAGCAATCCATGCTTATGTAGGCGACTGAGTGAACTCGACTATCAGCACCTACCAATTGAAAAAGCTAGTAGTTTTGGAATGTCTCTAAGTACCTTCAAGATTTGAACACCGGTTAGTTACGAATGCATTTCATTGCCAAGGTTGGAAGACAGATACCTTGGAACTTCATCTAGTTTTAATTCAGTTCTCATCTCTAGTCTTACAAACAAGGGAACATGGTCACTGGGACCACGCTCCGGCGGGCTCTCTAAAATATCTGCTTCCTTCAATTCCCAGAAATCCCCACTGACCAATGACTGGGACAACATGATCAAATCAACCCGATCGCAACTGCTTCCCCAATCTCTTTCCCTCGGATAATAGGTATAGCCTCTTCTCTCTCCGTGTATCCATCGAAAGGAGTCAATCAATTGCAGACCTCCTTCATCACGAAGTTCCTTCGCCGTCCCCTCTTCTCCGGCCTTGTATGTGGGAGCCACTTTATCGTTCTTCCCTCTTCCAAAGAACCTCTTCTCGAAATCGGCCCTGTTGATCACATGCTCCTCGGGCGAGACTCTTAGCCTCGGCCATCCATCCACTACGCTCCGCGCTACATTCACATCCCCGGCGACCACAACTTCCCAGCCCTGCGCCATCATATTCCTGCATTCTTGCTGCAGCAGGCGATGCACTTCGCGCTTGCGATCGTGGCGCGTGCCGACGACGGCACCGGTCTCAGAGGACCTGTAAGGGTGGGCTGTCCCATTGACGAGGTAGACATTGAAGAGCGCGAGCTTGAGTGGGCTCTTCTCACGCGTTGGAGATGGGGGACGAGAAGAGGGAGGTAGGGAAGTGGAGGCGGGAAAACTCATTTCAACGACCTGGATGCGACCTTCAGCATCCCAGTCCACATTTCTGACGCGTTGGACATGGCGAGCTGCGAAATCGTCTCGGATGATAGTGGCGATGCCGTGAACTTTGCGCCCAAAGCCGGTTGCGTTGTGGGGATCGGTGGGAAGATTGAAATGAGCTGTATAAGATGGTTCAGTTGCTGCGAGACTTTCTTTCGAGCTTTGTGGAGTAATTGCCTTTTGTACTGCGCGCTGAGTACGTCTGTCGTGCGGGGCGATCTTCACCTCTTGTAAGCAGAGAAACTCGGGGTATTTATGGCGATGCAGAAAGGCCCGTAGATCTGCTTTCGGCCGTGGTTTTTGGGATTTGGAACCAGAGATGTTTGATTTGTTGGGTTTAGGAGAGAAGAATGATTCAATGGGTTTTTGGGTGATGTGTTGGACAAAAGGTTGGATGCCATTGATATTCCAGGCGAAGATGCTCATTCCTCGGGCACGTGGAGCGCTTGGTGAGCTCCGGGTAGACGCCTTCTCTTGATCGAAATGTGTCTGTATTCGGCGCCTTTTCAATACCAATGACGGCGGGCTGACAGACTGTCTCTTCATGTTGAACTGACTGATTGGACAAACACCCTCTCACATTACCAATTTGCGTAGGGAATTTGATCTGATTAAGTCCTGCGCACTGTGCTTGTCATCGCATCTTGTTCCCTTCTACTGGGTTTTCATGTTTACCGCCCTCTTGAAGCTGATTTAGTTTTTTCGGCCGTCTTACTCGACAGCAGATTATTGCAAGCACCTTGAGACTGTTGTGAATCCCGACATCCGCGAAAAAATAACCAGAACGTCTAAATTGACGGTCGAGTTTTGATACATTTACGTGGGTGGCCGCCCCTGGCTCTAGTTAGCCTTTTCGACACAAGGTTTGGTGCTAAGGCAACGATCTGACTAATCAGAGGGGTTCTGGCACTTCACATTGATACCCCACAAACCTAAAACCTACCTGTCTAGTACCTCTATACTGAGCTTCGACCTACGGTCCACGGATTAGATATACGGACTACAGCTGATAGCCAATTATTTCGAGCTGCTCTCGGCTCACCAGTGGCCGTGAGATCTGCTGATCTACTCAGTTCATTTTGCCCTCGTTCGGCCCACACATGACTGTCGCCTGAAATATACGCGATGGATTGGACCCACGTACTCCGCAGGCGGAGAGATTCACATGGTTCAAACCAATACGAGCTCCATATTGTGTCGGCCGAAGTTGGCTCCATGGGTTGGGCTGGTTGCACTAAGGCTCCAAAAAGGAATGGTACCTGAGAATGGGCAACCCTTGAGGCCCTCTAAAATCTCACGGACTTCTCTCTTTTCGGGCAACCGGACTACCTCCAGGTTTTCAGAGTTTCTCTTCAAATCTTCTTTAGATATGGACCAGCACGACGAAGCTTCCATTTCTCCGACGATCGAGGCTTGCGCGACGTGTAGCCACCGTCACGGCGCTGCCAAAAACACTGCTTTGTTCTTGCATAAGTACTCGTCTATCTTTGGTTTTCATAGAGTGAATCCACGACGTGGAGAGTCGGGGACGGGTGACACAATTTCTTTATTTCCCAGCGAGTTGACTGGGGCTCCAATTACCTAGTCAAAGTTATCTGCATCATCGCGGTATACAATCATGGAACAGCGGACACTTATTCTGTTCGGACCTCAGCGACGGGTTCCCCCGCCAGAGACCTTGAGATCAATTGGGGAGGCTCTCAGGAGCTATCCTTGTCTTTCAGGCCTTCGCTCTGCGGTTGCGTCCCTGCCCTCGGTATGGCAGTCAATCGTCAAGTTCTGTCCGACTTTAAACACAAGTCAAAGTACTGCTTCGGTGCAGTCATTGTCGGACTGGGTTGCCGACAATGGACAACCGCTCTCATGTACATGTCCAAGCAATACTTTGCTCATAATTCTAACAGTTGTCACGGATCTGTTCAGCTATGTCGGCATGATCAATGCTCGAGAGTTATGTGAGCAAGATTTGACAGTACCATCTGTGAAACAGGCCAAGGGAGCACTTGGAGTAAGCACGGGCATTCTTTCTGCGGTTGTTTGTGCGATATCTTCGCGGCAATCCAAGGCTTTCAACCACTCTGCGAGTACTGCTGTACGCTTAGCTCTTCTTGCAGGTGCAGTTGTTGACGCAGCAAACACAACTGGAGAAGGTGACCATTTGGTCTCTTTAGCTATCAATCGTGATGCTCAGGCTCAAAGGTCTTTGAACCAGGTACTCACAGAGTTTTCTAATGTGAGTTAACTCATGAAGCATAATGTCTGTGAATCGATAGCCATGCTGATCAAGATCTGGCAAAGACGAACATCTCAGTCGAGTCGGATCATGCAAAAATAATCATCGGGCTACCAGCACGCATTCAGGCTGCTGTTTGCGAGAAATTGTCGAATCTTGGTGTCGTCGCAGAGCTCTTTCAAGCAAAAGGTGTATTCCACAACCCGAAGAACATAAAATTCTGGCCACAAGTGGTTGAGCTATGCAATGTGTCTCCAGACTTCCGATTTCTCGCCAGCAGTTCAGCTCACATTCCACTATGGTCGGGTGCTAACACCAAGGCTGTGCGTGAGAGCAAACTACATGAAACAGCATTGAAATCCCTTTTGATTGAAAAGGCGAGCTTGCAGGAAGTGATACATTCTGCTACCCAAGAGATTTTTGTTGATGGGCGAGGGGCACTGGTGGCCTTCGGTGAAGCTGGCTTTCTTTCAGTTGAGGCTTTTCGGAGTCTTGATTACCAACCAGTTACCGTAATCTTGCCGACTTTACGACATTGTTTAGACATTCTTAGGGCGAGCTCTGAAAATTTACCCGAGAGCCATTGTGAGCAGAATCAGCACCTGCCGAAGCAGGATGAGTACAATGAGAGCGATATCGCAATTATTGGCATGGCCTGTCGTTTTCCCGAGGCGCCTTCTTTACACGAATTCTGGCGTTTGCTGTGCGCTGGAAAATCCACATGCAAAGAAATTCCCTCTGAGCGGTTCTCTCATCAAGACCAGACTTTCTGGGCCAGTCTCTGCTCTGATATCAACGCTTTTGACAATAAATTCTTTAAAATGACCGGCAGAGAGGCTTCATTTGTGGATCCGCAGCAACGCGTCATTCTCGAGGTCGCATACGAAGCCCTACAAGCAGCCCACCAGCTTTGCTTCGCCCCGGCACAAGTCTCTGTCGGATGCTACTTAGGAATAGCAGGCGTTGACTACACTGAGAACGTTGCGTCTCATGATTCGTCTGCCTTTTCTGCTACCGGTATTCTCCGCGCTTTTGTGCCGGGCAGGATAAGCCACCATTTTGGATGGACTGGACCATCAGTTTCTTACGACACAGCCTGCTCTTCAGTAAGTCCTGGAAAGGAACGATTTGTTCTTTCTCAATGCTGACATAAACTCAGTCGCTTGTGGCGATCATCTCTGCATGCGCGGCGCTGCGTACTAACGAATGCAGCATGGCCCTTGCTGGAGGCGTTAATCTCCTTACTAGCTCAGTGATGCACCGACACCTTGACCGTGCCGGGTTCCTGAGTAAATCAGGGCCTTGCAAAGCCTTTGATGTCAACGCTGACGGCTATTGCCGCGGTGAAGGAGCCGGTGCAGTGGTGTTAAAAAAGGCCTCAGCTGCCTTGGCTGATGGGGACGAGATTCATGCGATCATTCGCGGGACAGCCATTAATCAGACCCTGAATTGTACTTCAATTACCGTATCGAATTGCGAATCTCTGGAAAGCCTTTTCAGGAAAGCGTTAGATATGGCGGGCTTTCATCCCTCGCAAGTCAGTTACGTAGAAGCCCATGGCACGGGTACCCCTGTCGGAGATCCTATCGAGATGCAAAGTATTCGAAATAGCTTTGGCAGGTCCGATCGTTCGGAAAAGTTATTGCTGGGAACGGTCAAAGCTAACATAGGTCACGTGGAAAGTGCATCCGGTGTTGCTGGGATGATCAAGGGTGTCCTCATGCTACGTAATCGGATCGCTCCGAAGCAAGTGCATTTCTCTTCACTGAATCCTAAGATCGATCCTCTTGAGACGGTCAACATTGAAATTCCAAAGACTACCCAACAATGGGATGGAGTGTCGCTCTGTTTAAGCAATTATGGTGCTTCCGGAAGCAACGCTGCCGCCATACTATCGCGGCCCCACACTGGAGACGATATGACCGAGATTGCAGTTCGGGGTTCAGAGGGATCATCAAGCAGACCTCCATTGGTTCAATCTATCCACCGTAAATATCCAATCGTAATCTCCTCGATTTCCGAGGATGGTCTGCAAAGGAATTGTGCAAAGCTTGCTCAGTGGATTCGCACCGAATCGCTTCAGCCCGGAAACACTCTTGATTTAGCCAGTCTTGCGTTCCAGCTCAACAACAGATTTGATGCTACCCACCAGCATCTGCTCTCTCTGTCAACGTCAGATTTGAAAGAGACCAAGGAGGCTTTCGGAAGCATCAGCAAGGGCACCCAAAATGTCTCTTCTCAGCCAAACACACCTCAGATCCCTGTTGTGATGTGTTTCGGTGGACAGACACGCGATCATATAGGACTCGACAAGGGACTCTATGAAGAGTGCCTTGTGTTTAAGAACCATTTGGATAGGGTTCATGATGCAAGTCTTGCGATTAAAGGGCCAAGTCTGATACCAGACATTTTCCTTACCACGTCAGTCTGCGATGTTGTCCAACTCCAAAGCATGCTTTTCGCCGTGCAGTATGCTTGTGCGCAGTCTTGGTTGGATTGCAGCCTCCGAATCGACCACATTATAGGTCACAGCTTTGGACAACTGACGGCTTTCTGCGTAGCCGGAGCTATGGACCTATTGACTGCCTTGAAGCTTATACAAGGACGGGCAACTTTGATGCGCGATCACTGGGGTCCTGATAAAGGTACAATGCTAGCTGGCGACTGCCCTGCTAGCACCATTCCGTCACTGCTGTCACTTGTCGAAGATACTGTCGATATAGCTTGCTTCAACAGTGAGTCTACTCTTGTCTTCACAGGCCCAGTAGTAAATATCGGAGTTGTCGAAAAGCGCCTGAACGACGCCAAGGGGCAATTTGAACCAGTCAAGTATCAGCGTCTTTGGGTCACGCATGCTTTTCACTCACGCCTGGTCGACAAGATAATTCCGCAACTAAAAGATCTCTGCTCGGAATTATACTTTCGGGAAACCAAAATACCTGTTGAGATATGCACAGAACATGAAGAAGAAGCCCTTCTGAGTGTGAACCAGATTGCGGCGCACGCGCGGCAGCCGGTATTCTTCCGCGAAGCAGTCAATCGTGTCGCGAGCCGCTACGGTGATTGTGCATGGCTGGAAGCTGGAGCAAACCAAGGCATTGCAGCGCTATGTCGCCGGGCTCTGAAAGCGGAAGACCGTTCACGTCATTCATTCTATGCGACAGACCTTACGGCGAAAATTTCTTGGAACAACTTGGCTGACACCACCGTTGCTTTGAGAAAGTCGGGTTTGAAAGTACAATTCTGGCCTTTTCACCGTAAACAGAGACACAGGTATATTAGCTATGACCTTCCGCCTTATCAGTTCGAAAAAAGAAGGCATTGGCTCGAGCTCAAGACGTCGACTGCTCAAAGTCGAGATGCTATTCCGTCCGAGCCCGCACGATCTGAAGAAATAGTTTCTCTTGTCTTCTTCTCAAGACCTCGCACTATGACTGCCCCCCAGGATTTAGGTCGATCTTTTGCAGAATACTCGGTTAACGTCGGTGACCCTCGCTTCAAAGCATACACGGCAGGCCACAGTGTGGGCGGCGTGGGGTTATGCCCTGCGTCGCTTTTTGTTAGCCTTGCTTGTGCATCAGTCCAGGACACGCGCAAAACCTTTTGGAGGTCCTCAGATTGTTTAGCCGTTGAGGATCTACAGTTGCGTTCACCATTTATTGCGGGCGCCGCGCAGCATGCCATCGTCTGTTTAGAAAATTCAGACGCAGCGCCTCTTATATGGTCATTCACAATCTCAAGCTATTCACTGAATAGTTCCAAGCAGAGAATTTCTACCGCTGTCCATGCCCAAGGCAATGTAGTACTAGCTGCTGAGGGTAGCATATCACCGTCTCATAATAACAACCCTTCGGAGCAGTTCATGCGGACCACCAAGATTACTTTGCTTGAGAGGAATTTTGCAGAGACTACCATGGAAGGAACCTACATCTATAGGATGTTCTCCGTTGCAGTGGAGTATCAAAAATACTATCATGGCATTCGGAGGATTGCAGTGCTTGGGGACGATTCTGCCGCCAGCTTGCTGCTACCGGATTCCGATTTTGCACCTGAATCTGGATGGCCATGGGTGCCAATACTATTTGACAATCTTCTACAGGTCGCTGGACTGCATGCAAACTGTTTCCAAAATACGTACCCAGGGGAATTTTATGTTTGCATCGGAATTGGTACCATCCAAGTCCACACTAGCTTCGACGGTCGCCGAAGAGGTCCTTGGGATGTTGCATGCAAATCCAGTTCAACTGGAGCCAAAGAGATCAAATATGACATCATGTTGTTTGACCCGGAGAACAGCACTGCTGTTGTATCCTTGAGTGGAGTGCGGTTCTGGCGTACATCAAAAACCTCCATGTTTAAGAATAGTACCAATACCGACCAACTTCCTCGATCGCGCAGCCTCCAAGACAAGACCGATTCGTCGTCATTCAACACGTCCAAGAAACAGGCCATCGAGAATACGCTAAATGGAGATCAAGAACCACTGTCTCAAAATAAGAAAGCCTCCAGCCGTGCTCCTTATGACTCCTTAGGTAGTGCCGCATGTATGGTGATTTCATCCCTCACGGATGCTCCCGAAACTCTTATCAGTGAACACTCAAATTTGGTCGATGTCGGCATCGATTCTCTCATGATCACAGAGCTAGCAAAGGAACTGGGGGTGAAATTTGACATGGAGATCCCCGTAGAAGATCTACAGCGATTAGATACGTTCGGTTCCCTTTGGTCATATCTGAGGCAACGAAATCCGGATACTGTGCAGAAAGACAATCGTGACAATGGATTGAACGTTGTTTCCGTTGAGGTAAATTCTCATCGAACAGCAAGTAATCCGGAGCCTACCACTAAATCATTGGATGCGCCCATCTCATCTGATTTGAGCGTAAACGACGAATCACGCCGAGCGGCTACTCAGCTTTGTCCCAATCGGTCGCATTTAGAGAATTTGCGATTCGCGCAAGGAATTTGCTCGGAGGGTTTCGACAAAATAAGCGAGGTTACCCATCTGAGAGATTATATAGATCGGGTCTGTCCTTTGCAATTGGATTTGACAGCTCGATATGTCATCGATGCATTTGAGAAGCTTGGCTGCTCTATCGCAGCCCTTTCAACGGGCCAACACGTCGCTTTACCACCGTATCCCCGCAAGCATTCGAGATTGATGTCCCGTATGCTGGCCATATTATCGGAAACTGGCTTGCTCGTGCTTTCCGATGGAGATTGGGAACGAACTTCCAAGAAAATGCAATTCACTAAGTCAGCTGAAGAGTCCCTCCAGGAAATCTTGGCTGTTCTTCCAGAGTATCGTCCCGAACACGAGCTAGTAGGTCTCGCGGGACCATATCTTGCAGATTGCCTTGCAGGTCAGAAAGAGGGCGTCCACATCATATTCGGAGATCAGTCGAGCCGCTCGATTGTCGAAAAATTCTACACCACCTCACCTTTACTGACAACCGCAAACGAGCTTTTCAAAGAAGTCTTGATAGCTGCCGTCACTTCACAGAAGAATGGCACCTCAGCTCCGTTGAAGATCATAGAGATAGGTGCAGGCACAGGTGCCACTACCCGAGCAGCACTGGAAATTTTAGATAAGTGTGGCGTGGAATTCGAGTACACTTTTACAGACATATCTCAGAGCTTCGTGACAGCAGCGAGATCAAGGTTCTCCTCGTACAAAGATCGAATAAGATACAAAGTACTTAATATTGAACGTCCACCCGAGGAAAGCCTCATGCATGCGTACGATATTGCCATTGCTGCAAACGTCATTCATGCAACTCAATCACTGCATGAGTCATGTGCCAATATTAAAAAAGTGCTGACACGCAACGGACTTTTGTTTCTTGTTGAGCTTACGCAAAACCCACCGTGGTCTGACATTGGTGAGTTTCGCTATCTTCTTTCCCTATTGTGTTTCAGACATGCTCTAATAAATAGTGTTTGGGCTGCTTGACGGCTGGTGGCGATTCAACGATGATCGCAATCACCCAATCGTCTCTGAGATTGTATGGAAGCGATGCTTACTGGCCGCGGGGTTTTCTCTTGTAGATTGGACTCGAGGAAGTGCTCCTGAAAGCAAACTCGTTAGGGTCATAATTGCATCAGCCGGAGACGAGATCGCTGGTCCCGACGATGGCGCCAATGAGACGCTGTCTGGCATGGAAACTATCCAATTCGATCAAGTGGGCACAGTGCCTTTATATGTGGACGTGCATTACCCCGAGAAGAAGGATTTGTCAGGCTCTAAGAGGCCTATAGCTCTACTCATTCATCCCGGTGGACATGTGATGCTCTCTCGGAAAGATGTCACGCCAATCCAGAGGGACCTCCTTTTGGAAAATGGCTTTCTTCCTGTAAGTCCTGACTATCGGCTGTGCCCCGAGATCGATGTGGTGTCTGGCGCCATGCGTGATGTTTGCACAGCATTCAGTTGGTGTCGTGCTGTTCTTCCCACTATATCATTACAACGCGCGGATATTAAGCCGGATGGTGACCGGGTCGTGGTTGTTGGTACAAGTACTGGCGGGCATCTCGCCATCAGCGTAGCGTGGACGTCTATGCAACGCGGACTTCGACCGCCAGACGCCATACTGGCTTTCTACTGTCCAATAATCTACACATCAGATTCCTGGACCAGGCCGCATACCATACTGGGATTGAAGCCCTTGGAGAACAATCGTGACGCGAATCTGTGGGACGCTGTACGTGCCAGTCCGATCACTGGTTTCAGTGTGACTGGTCGGCATCAGCTTGGTGGCTGGCTTACCACGAGCGACGCGCGCGTCAATATTCTCTTACACATGAACTATTCGGCACTGACAATTCCGGTTCTCCTCGGAGCCTTGTCCTCATCTCAGCGGAGGCCTAGCTCGATGTTGAGAGTCAACGAAAATGCAAATCCGAAGTTCGTGCTAAAGCCTGGTCCGACGGTTCGAGAGATGTGCGGACTATCTCAACTACAGGCTGGCAATTACAGGACACCAACATTCCTTGTGCACGGAATGGAGGATGACTTCGTACCATGGCAAGAGACTCAGCAATTTTATGAAGAGCTGCGGGAAAGAGGAATTGACGCAAATGTAAGGATAGTCAAAGGTGCCGCACACTCCTTTGATTTGTTCCGCCAGTCTTGGAAGGATCCTAATCTCCGCCAACCCATTATCGACGGCTACCAATTCCTTAAGGAGAAGGTCGGTCTGTAAGGAAGAGGTACCGGGTGGGATAGGGACCTCAACCAATCGAGTCGGTCATGTCGAGCAGTGGAACCTCTCGAGCCTATCCACATCATGACCATGTCCCACTTCGCTAGCATCCTGAACATCCGTGAGCTCGATGCATGGCACCTTTCATTCTCAAGTCGACCTTCGGGAATATCCTAAATGGAATGCTGAACTGTTTACTTCTCTTCTCATCTCAGTTTACGCATCACACTATGCATTATCACTAGATCTAATGTCTCAACTCAAAGCGAAGAATCTCCAACAACTTCCTATGTCAACCAGCCAATCGCGCTTATTCATCCAACATCCCCTTCAAGTTCCATTTCACCCTGCTGATCCCTCCCATCCCAAATATCCATAAGTCTTCTCTATCTGGACCCGCAAATTGGATGTTATTCACCCTAAAGCCCGTCTCAATTCTCACCAACAACTCTCCGTATGCACTCAGCACGCTCACACCCCCGCCCTCTGCACCGATCAAATAGCCGTCCCGACTCACATGAAAGCCGTCGTCAGCGAATGTTTCTGCGGAGTAGATTGGCCGCTTGGATGTAATGTAATTCCCCGGTGGTGCGAACTGCATGTCGAATGCATAAACGTTATTCCCGCCTAGGCTGTTAATCGTATACTTAGGCGATGTTGCCGGCGCTAGCGGCTGCGTAAATTCGGTGATACCCGTATCCGTGATGTACAAAGCACGGCCGTCAGCAGAGAGGGCGATTCCGTTAGGCTGAGCTATGGAGGACTCGATGACGGAAACGTGCCCTGTGGATGGCCGAAACCGGTAGGTTGAGGGAGGTAAAACTGGGGGGGCAGTGACATTGATGGCATAACCATACCAGGAATCTGTGAAAAAGATATCGCCCGTTGAGTCAATGACGAGGTCGTTGGGCGAGTTGAATTGTTTGCCAAAGTAGTTGTTCAGTATTGTCTCTACTTGTCCGGTCGTGGGATCAAGACGGTAAATTCCAGGTTTCTGAAGAATTGTCTGATTATTAAAGTCAAAAGCGACCCCGGCTTCGGCGGCCCAGTAGATATACCCATTATACAGCCTTCCGCCATTCACAGCGTACACAGGTGGATTCGTGGTGTAGTTAGCCAGGGTAGGTTGACTACCGTTCAAGCTAACGATCTGTTGTTCGAAGATGCCCTGAGCAGAAAGGGAATATATTATAGCGTTTAGAGCGGGCACGTAAACAGGCGCTTCATGGACAGCATCGCTGCTGGTGTTGAAGACGAATTCATAGCTTGGTGAACTTCCGAGGATATCGAGACCTCTAGAATCATCGAATACAATGAATGTGGAAGACTTGACGAGATCGAAAGAAGGGTCGGAGGGGACATCCGTTCCTATGAACGTATCGTTTGGATTGAAATTCCCGCCAGTGGATGAAGGACGAGAGAAATCGGGTGGCATAGATGCGGCATAGTTATTGACACAAATTACATTGCTTGCGTGAGAGAAATTAGGGCAAGGCTGGGCGAGCGGAGATATGTAAGCCAAAGCACCGGGCACTAACAACAGCCAGAATGGTAATTTTGCCATGGAAGAGAAGGTGTAAGTGATACGAGATTTCAACAGTATGCTGGCTTACACTCAGATGGGTCCAGTAGGACATGCAGATGGCCTCCAAACCGCAGGACCACAAACCCAATTCTTATACGCCTTGAGATCACGAAGGAAACATCATGAAAGCGGAGAATCGATGACGTACAATTCCTCTCGCCTTATTTCTTACACGGAGCGGCCAGACCGGTAATTACTTTTGCATGACACAGCTAACAAAGTCGCAGGGCAATCTGAATCGATGAGAAGTAGATCGGTAGTGCGCAAGAGGCAGGGGGTTTTAGGCGTGCCATTGACCCCTCTTCAGCAAGACTATTCCACGCCCGTCTAATTTTCCGGATCAGTAGAAACATACGTCACAACGAGATCGCCTGCGGGCAAGAATCTTTTCGCGCATAGATGTCTCGCACTGCGAAGTCAGGCCAGGGCACGCAGCAATCCTTACCTAAGGTACCTTATCTTATGTACCTCAGCTGTCAGCGACAAAGGCGAATGTGAATTAGACCCGCGTGGCGAGTATAGCCGTAACCCACCTTTGCTTTCATCAAGGCAGGCCGAGCAGTGACCTCCGTCGTTCTATTTATGCAAAGAAATCCCCCCCATCTTTGCTTTGATGTGCTGCATACCTGTATTTGATTCAAGACTTCTGAACATTGATCTTCTAGCATATACTGTGCAGCCTTGCCGTCGCCAAGTGGTATTTACAGTCTTAGGCAAAAGCACTCTTTGCGCTTGCCTTTGGATTCACCGCAGCACTTGCTCACAGGCTTTACTTAGACGACAACCCCGGGTTTCCGCTCATCTTCTTATCACTCCAGCCTCAATTGCTTTCAGCCAAGCATTGCGCACATCTCACATTTCAATATCACTGCCTGCAACGAGTGACTCGTTGTTTCCTTTCGCGATGCGCTCTCGCAAGAAAGATGCAGACAACTTCAACTCAAGTGATAGCGAGTATGAGCAGCCTGCAGATCTCTATTACTCAGTTAGAACTAGCTGAATTGCTGCTGTCGGGGAATGTGCTTCAGAAGTCCATGTTGAATTGGATAGACTTTTCTGAGATGATCCGTCCTTTGCACTTTTGCCAAATAAGAATTCGACTTCGATCACGGCGCATTCTGCGATCTACTATTACGCAAATTACATAAGATCGTTTATCTATCAAGAATCAGCCAGAAACTTATCAGAGTTATCATATACATATCCATCACAACGTAGCAAATGATGCTACATTGCTTCGCCCTCGATGAATTACAAAAACTGCTACTAAAGTACTCGAATATTCGCATAAGACTTTTATTGAGGCGGTACCAACAAAGATATTAGATGTGACACAAAGTCAATATTTAGCGACCGTTTACATCTCCAGCTTTTCGATCCTTCTGCTCTACAATCTTCCAAGCTTGCCATCAAAAATAGTCCGAATACCTATAATAACAGCAACAAGAACCAACCGCTCAAGTCTACAGACATTGATGACTCCTGAAGCCGCCCAGAAAATTCCCACTTAAACACTTACAAACAATCGCACACGGCTGCCGCGCGTCTCCTCAACATGGCAAGCTTGCAAGAACGGTCTGCGATCGAGTCACTCGATACCGACGAGAATTGTTTTGACGTCAAGAACAAGCTGCTGCTGCCCACACTACCGATCAAGATGACTCGCTCCAAGAACATTGATACAGCTCTATTGCTTTTATCCGGCGTCTCAAAAGCGACCGCTGCCAGCGAGAATGACTCCGCTTCAGCTTCCGAACATCATCTTAAACGAATGGAGGCTGTCTTTGATATGGAATCGTCGCTGCTACTACAGAAGGAGCAGCTCTTACCTCACAATAAATCAGGAAGCTACTCAGCATCTGTATATACACTTCTCATCCCCCAGGTTTAACGAATTCAATCTACTTCTTCTGCTTCTTGCAACGGATTCCACATCAGTTTTAAAGGCTTTGACATTCGATCCTGAACCAGACGACATCGAGGACAATCTGAGATGGAATCGTTACTGCCCGCGACTGGAGCAGTTCCTACCTCATAGCCAGAGCACTTCTTACCTCACAGAATGCTAGGAAGCTGCTCAACAAGTGTATATAATCCGTTCTCTGCTCCTCAGAAATTCTTAATCCTTACAATCAACTTTTCTACATCTCACATTTGTAGTTCCCTACCACAATCATAACGTAGCAAATAATGGATTCGACTCAGCGAGAAGAGGGCTACAAATGTTAGACAAACCGGTATCGGAACTTCTTCCTTGGCTCAGTCAGATCAAATCTCGCGTCTACTACCAGTCTGGTGGGTGTAATAATCAGGATCACCTTCGTGGCGGTAGCAGAGATGAACCGACCAGATTCGTTCATTATTGCAAGTCATGCTTCGGAAGGCTGCAATTTCTTGATAACCGATGGTACATGTATTCGGAAGCATGAGCGTGTATACACTCCTGCCCGACGGATGGCAAACACTGCCAAGACATTGGAAATCTTTTGTAAAGAGGGAAATGGCACATACGTTGCAGGTGCAGAAACTAAGAAGGCTCTCAATAAAAAAAGAGACATCACGGGTTTCACAAATGTACAAACAAGCCACTCGTTCATTGTGAAATTGGAAGATATGAGACATGTACCACGGGTCCACACCCTTCATAGAATATCCGATACCCTTACGACATGAGCAAAAAGGTCACAAGAACCTTACTGCACAAGGATATCCGGTCAATGCTTGTTGTCACGGAAGTAACAGATGGGGGTTCGGAAGCAGCCTCAGACAGCTTGGAAGCAGCGCTCAACAGTAGCAATCATGTATATAAGCAGCTCGTAGCGCACATCTCACCAACTCATGCTTTTCTCTTCTCTCACTTTGGCCATTACTGTTAAGATTCCACAGATCACAGTTCGGAAGCACCTCTGTTCAATCTCTATGGAAATTGAGCTGCTTATATACACAAAATCAACCCCTGTACACCTGCCAAGATCTCATCCTTCTGGCACGCCTTGATTTATCAGCTGTGAGGTCTGGAACAGCCGAATTTACAGAACTTGCTGCTTGGCTACTGTAAGGGCGCTTTGTGTAACTTTGACAATTACCACATCACTTGTGCCAGCCTAAAGTTATGAGTCATCGTGATGTCATTGAAGCACCATCTCTGGGGGTTCATTGCCTTATAGGCAAAGCCATACCTAGTCTTGTGGCGACTGCAAGAACATAAGAGCTTCCTGAACAAGATGGTGACTAAGAAAGGAAAAGGGGGCAGAGAAAAAGGCAGAAGAAAACAGACTATAACTTTTTGAGCCTCGGAGCAAGAGAATCTAGTGACCATCTTGCCTGCTAGATCCTGTGGAATGTATTAGGGAGCAACAAGCGTTGTGAGCAAAACGAGCAAATGTATTCTGTAGTGTATCTATCTATGTGAAGAAGTGGAGCAAGAGCAGGTGAGGTAGTGAATGCTGACTAATGCTACTCCTTCCGTAACAGGATGCTTTTAGCGATAATCATGTCAAATATCTTAGTACATATAACAGCTTTATAGCATATAGCTAATAACGTTGCGATAGGCTGAACCCTCTTAAAATAACTCTCGCTTGTTCTTGTTAGGGTGTGTTGAGCAAACCATAGAAAGTGGATGGTAGAAGTCTGGATCTACATCCTATGCTCGGTACTGTAGACTGAACGTACAGGGAAGTCACCACCAATATATATCACCGATGCGACTACCTGTTGACAGTGCTCATATCATTTGCGGCGCCCAGAAAATGCTGATACAGCAATGCCCTCTTCAGATGACACTCCTCGGAACTAAATTGTGAAAGCAAGTTCAGACATTCCACTGCTCTGACGAAAGTACTACGGTCCACTTGGAGACATCCAGTGCAGTTCAAGATTTTTACAGATACTGCTTCCCATGACTCTGCGAGTTTCTTGACAGATATCGAGAAGACCGCCGAGGGGCCAAAGCACCACGAAACCGTTGTGCTTGAGATATCGAAAGCTGTCATCCCGGAAGCGACGAATTCTGCCCCAATTGTAGCAGAAATTGAGCAAAAGAAGTCGCAGGCAGCGGTTCATCGGTCAATCGTGAGTCCTGATGCTTGTGGGTTCCTCATTGTCCTCTTGCTCATCCGTTCAACAGCGCCTTAAGATCAGTATTGTGGTCCTCACCTTCGTCCTTGTGACCGTATCAACTTTGGCATCATCTTTCTCAACCGGCACAGACAATTTCATCATCCCCACTTCGACCCAATATCTTCCCAGTATGCACTCATTTCAGTCGCCGTCTTCATCATAGGCTATAGCTTCGGACCTATAGTGTTCGAGCCGCTCTCAGAGTTCGCTGGTCAGCGCTCGAGTCTCTTGATCTCCCCTATCATACACTATGCTTCTGCGGTCGGATGCGCATTTTCTCCCTCACGGCCTGCATTCCTTGTATTCCGATTCTTTCTTGGCTTCAGCGCAGAAGCCATTGTGACAGTGCTCAAAGGGCTGTATACCAATCTCCTTGCGTATTTGAGAAGCTGGGGCCCTGGAGGAGAGCGTTAATGCTGTCAGCTCTTGCAACAAACATCAGACCATAGTTGGGACCAATCATAGCGGGTTGTAGCGCTACACGAGATTACAGTTGGACCATTTAGGCAAACACATGTATTGCGCGTATGACACGACCAGCACTTTTGTGGTTGCTTAAGACATATAGGCCAATGCTATTACAGCAAGATGAAGGCATTTGTTCTAAGAGGAACCGTATTGAGTTGAGGAATGAGATCGGGGCTTTCGAGACACATCAACCCAATGGTCACAGCCCTCCGTCATGCCGACAATAAGCTATCGACTTCAAGCATATATCATTTGTCCATTAGTCCCGCTGCCGTCGCTTTTTAGCCATGTAAGTTCCATTTCTATCCCTTATTGACAGGCCCGTGAGCATGGAGGCTAATGATGGCAGCCGGTGTGGGCGCCATGATCGCGACTGGAAATCTCATGTGGCACGAAAGGATTGGGCTTGCGACAGAGTGACAGATATTGGACTGCGGTTAGAGGATCCAGGCGGGTACCCCTTACTTGCCTTGGGGGCCGGTTTTTGCGGCGTCGCAGTTCTCGCTGGGATGCACGGCTCCATTGGATCGTCCTAATGCCGTCTGGGTTGGCGAACGGCATGAGGATTGAGCTACTGTTCATGAGCTTGACCAACTGTCCTACTGATATATATGAAATCTGCTCCGCTCGCTTCATGGCATCATGCGTGCTGAGCAAGGACATTGTAGCTGCTACGACACATGCGCATCGTCGTACTAGCGGGACTGATCGGGATAGAGCAGGCACTGAGCGAAAACATGTGATTGCAAAGCAACCGGATGTTCTAGTGAAAATCGAAAAGCCAGGGATATGGAACCCGATTTCCATCAAAGCATGCAGAAAGACGAACAGACCTTGTTCGATAGGATACCACGGTTAGAGGTTTCTGAGAACGAAATTAAACGTAGAGGATCGTGAAGAGTGCCACACATTTTGCTCAATTACTCCGCGCAAACTCATCTTTTGAGACCGGAGGTAGTACGAGCTATTCCGCTTGGCCGCATGCATCTGAACGCCCCGCTCACGAGTTACTGATAATTACTCGGGCTGATCGGAAGGCCAATAGACAGGAAACGCGTGCCAAGTCCTCCTACAGTTCGCCGGTTGTGGGCCGGAAGCTATGATGGCCTCCTTTCAAGCGAACGGCCAAAAGGGCAGAAGATGTCTCACTTTTAAGCGAGCTGTACCGTAGATCCCCACGCATTCGAAACACCCGTCCTGTTCCGCATTGTGCTCTTTACAGAGTGAACACCTTTGTGGCATTGACACTGAGAACGGAGACCTGACAGCGCCTTTGTGTGGCGTTGCGAGCGTGATGACACAAAAGTGGGCGGAGCCATTAGAAGCCAATATATTTTATCAGCGCTTGACACAGCCTAACTTGATGTGCACGACTCTCGGAGATAGCCGCGGGTGGGAGATGGCCCCAGCGGCTCTCTGGGAGCGTTCGGCACGAATCGAGCAACCCGGCGGTGATTTGCAGGGGGACAAGGCGTATTCCAGGAGCAGAGTAAAGCTTTCAAAGCTTTCAAAACGAAACGCAGAGCAGCGTGGCGAGGGAATTGTTCCGTGAAACACGGGCCAGGCCAGGTTGGGATCCGAAGCGCTGGCTGGAGTCCGCTGGACAAACCCTAAGCACGAGCCGCAGTGGCACACCATGCATCCAAGCCAACCGTTTGGCACGCGCGGGTTCATCAGAAACACGGCCACCAGCCTTGCTCTCCTTATCCACCAATCTTTTCTTTCCTAATGAGCTATGTCTCGCGCCTAATGCTTCGTCCGTGTCGATACATTGTGCATTCACTTGCCTTCACTTCACCTTTGCTGCTGCCTGGTCGTCTGTCCTTCGCTTCGCCTGACTCTGGTCCTCTGTCACTCCTTTACATTCATGCTGCACGCCTTCTCAAATCTTGTATCTGGAGCCTGGGGTCTCTCGCGCAGGCCTGATTGCCTGCCTGTTCATTGTCTTCCTACTCATTGTCTTCTACTCAACCCTGATTTCACAGCAAACGCTGCTGGCATTGTCTACCTTCATTGACCGCGCTTCAGCAACCACCTTCATCACCACCCTTTTTATAAATAGCACAACAGCTTGCAAACTTGAGTGCGAAGCCTGGCCACTGACATCACCATCATCCTGCAACCATTGATAATTGCATTTACTCACATTATCTCCACCCTCTTTGTTCGCTTGGTCCACCTGGATCGAAGATCGGGGGGGAGCAAGGCTATTGTGTTCTCCACGGCTAAAGAGAATAGCTTTATTGGCACCAAAAGAAAGCTACAATAGCCTTGTTCCCGCGCCTTGTCCTTCGAAAACCTGCTCACTATGATTCACGCCCCCAGTCTTCAGAAGAGGAGCTCATTTTCCTCCTAGTCCTTGGAAGCGTCATTTCTTTCCGGGAGCCGGTACGACACATCAAATTTTTCGCTCAGCTGTCGCGAGCCATCCATCTTGTTCTTGATCACTCCAGCCGCGAACTCTTTCTGCCCAAGCAACAAAAGGGCAACAAAAGAGCAACATTCCCGCATCAGGCACGTGGCTGCTGTCCACAACGATCTGGATTCCTGGATCAACGTCCTTTGTTCTCGAATCCTAACTTGCTGCAATTACGCCGGCCGTCATGCAGTCGTCTTATCTACCTTTCTTTCGCTCCTCCGGGCTTAGTGCCGGGCCGCAGCCCTTTTCAAATGTACGGAGGTGGGAGGTCACTGACGAAGGAGCACCTGGAAATACGAATTCTTCAATAGATCCCTTCACACACGGCCTCATGGGGGTCAACCAAACTCAAAACTGGCTCTTTGTCAATGCCCTGGTCTGGTCCCTTGTCATACTATGTCTAGCAACATTTGCCTACCGGATATTCCTGAGGGGCAACCGGTATCTGCGACAACTCGTTACCATGACAAGAGGGACAAAACAGCATTACTTTACAGAGAACCACTCCGACATCTGGCCAGGATTGAAGAAAAATCTCATATACGCTCCGTTGTTCACAAAGCGTCACAACCGGGAGCTTCAGCTTTCCAAGGCTATCAGTGTGGGGACCCTCCCTGGTAGATTCCATACTCTGCTCCTCGTCTTGTATGCTGCCTGTAACCTTGCCTACTGTCTGGTCCTGGACTGGCACCAGTCCAACGCTGCGTCCACAGTAGCAGAACTACGTGGTCGCAGCGGCATCCTTGCATCTATCAACCTTATCCCTACCATTCTCTTTGCTCTGCGTAATAATCCTCTCATCGGCATTTTGGGAGTTAGTTATGACACCTTCAACCTCTTGCACCGCTGGGTCGCTAGGATAGTGATTGTCGAGAGCATTGTCCATACACTGTGCTGGATGGCCAACTCGATCGGATCAGGTGGCCTACATCAAGTTCACGAAAGTCTAGCAACAAGCACATCATACCGCTGGGGCATGATAGCAACGGTATTCTTTGTGTTCATTCTCTGCCAGTCCTTGTCTCCAGTGCGACATGCCTTCTATGAGACCTTTCTCACAGGCCACCGAATCGCCGTGCTCTTCGCTGTCATTGGAGTTTATGTGCACCTTGACAAGGCCAATCTGCCCCAGAAACCCTTTATACAATGTGTCTTTATGCTATGGGGCGGCGAATGGTTGTACCGCATCTACACATTACTTTACTACAACGTGAGTCGTCACTCATGCACCAAGGTCAAGGTCGAGGCAATGAAAAACGAGGCTTGCCGCGTCACTTTCTATACGCCTCGCGCATTCCCCAGCACGCCTGGCCAACACGCACACGTCTACATCCCCAGTTTTGGCTGGTTTGGATCGCACCCTTTCTCTGTAGCCTGGACCGCCTCGCCAACGCCCACCCTGGAAGATGGCGCGATTGCAGCCTTCGAGCTTGGAAAAGCCCGGCGCCAATCCTCCGTCTCCGAAATCGACCTCGAAAAGGCCATCGCCGCCCGCAACTTTGCCCACCGCACCACCATCACCACCCGCCCTACCGTCCCGGGCGACACCACCATCACCACCGGCAGCACCACCGCCGTCTCCTTCGTCATGCGCGCCCGCACCGGTTTCACCCGCAAACTCTATGACCGTGCCGCCGCCGCGCCCAACCGCACGCTCGACAACCTCGCCGGCGCCATCGAGGGCCCTTACGGCGGGCACGACCCGCTAGGCTCGTACGGCACCGTCGTGCTCTTCGCCGCGGGCGTCGGCATCACGCACCAGATGCTGTACGTGCGGCAGTTGCTGGCGGGGTACGCCGCGGGGACGGTGTCGACACGCAAGATCGTGCTCGTGTGGACAGTGCCGGATAGCGCCTCGTTCGAGTGGGTGCGGCCGTGGATGGAGGAGCTCCTGCCGATGCCGGGCCGGCGCGAGGCGCTCAAGCTGCTGCTGTTTGTGACGAAGCCGAGGAATATGCGCGATGTGGTCAGCGCGTCGGGCTTTGTCCAGATGCATGGTGGCCGGTGCAACGTACAGGAGGTGCTGGATAAGGAGATTTGGGAGCGGGTAGGGGCGATGTGCGTCACGGTGTGTGGTCCGGGCGCGTTTGCAGATGGGGTGAGGCATGCGGTGCGCGAGAGGATACATGTGGGGAACTTGGATTTTGTTGAGGAAGCTTTCACGTACTAAGGCGATAAATGGGTACAGGCCGTCGTTTCTGAAACAGCATGCTGACTACAGAATATCTGCCCTCGCGAAAGTTTTCCTCTTCTGTAACCATCATTCTTGGCTTCGCTTTGTAAATATATTTTTGTCTTTTCGATTATGGAAGTCTGCTTTAGCGAGCCGAGGATGACTTCACCATCCGCATAAGCAAGGTGTTGGCGGAAAGGAAGCTAGAAGATTGGGGTCAAAGTTACATTGTCTATAAACGGGTAGAATAGATCTTGCAGCAATTGTATGAACTGACAATCTACGTTGATCAAATTTCCATGATTCCACGCAAAGATATCGCCATATCATGCAGTTGTGTCTTTCAATTTGTCGCCTTACAGACGCTGAGCTTTTCCCCGTGGCTAATATTTTTGGTACTGGTGTACTCCGTACTTTTGTCACCAAATTGAATCGAATGATAAGCTAAAGCGAGACACTATTGGATGGTGATCCCGGTGAGCATTTAGGCTGAGCATCTTTAATTTAGCCAAACTACCCGATCTCATGAGCGCCCGGACATCCGAGATAGTTCAATCGCTTAAGACGAGTTAGCGGTGAATAATCTACAGACCAAATAGCTAACATTTGCGGCGGCGAACGTGCCTGAGTTTCAAGTATCATGGAAGACGGAAGGTCGTGGATACTTGACGAGACAAACATTTGCGGTCAGCTATGACAGCAGAAAGATATGGTACGGTCAAGCGAGGTTCGCTTTGATAAACTTGTCGGATTGAAGCATCAATGGATGGTACCTCGGGCAGCACCTCGATGTCGACTCAGGACTCCAACGGGCGGCAGCAGAGCCTTTTTTAACCGTCGGCTAAGACTTCAGTCAATATGGAAAAGACAACAGCCATCTGCGTCCAATCTGTATGGCATCCATCGCGACGCCACATCAATTCTTCAAGCGCTATTGGACCAAAGGGCTGAGCAATGCGCCGTAGATCATCGATCTGGCCAGCTAGCTTATCTCGCTGCTAACCGTCGAGCATCCTGGAGCAGATCTTCAAGACAGGTTTAAGACTTTTGGGTATGCACGTTATAGCAGGCTTGGAAGGTTCCTGCAAGCACAAGTAGTGCTTCTTCGGTTACCGGCTACAGTGGAAGGCTATGAAGCCTCAGGCTCTCAGGGGCTGAATCCAACCCAGGGCTAGGATCTTGTACCAGGACACCATTGGGCGCTCCTAAATCCCGCCCCCAAATCCGCTGATTCTTCCGAACAACTCTGTGCCCTCTCACGCGCGGACGACCAAAAAGGCCGCACACAATATGGGGCAGAACTCTATCTCTCGCAGGTTACAGCATCCATCAATTGAAAAAAGCATTAAATTTCATACGAGGGTCTCTTTAACTTGTTTTCGGATAGTGAGAAAGTATTTTATTAAGATTCATAGAGATTTCAACCTGATGTGCGGCTTTTTCTGTCACCCGTTGCTCTGGTTTCTATGGATATGAAGTCTTGACGTGCAATGCACAAGCTTGGGCTCCTAAACTGACTTGCTTGCTATAGGATATGTGCTTAAGGAGAATTCCGATGTTTGTCTTACGACTCTGTTGGATCAACGCGTTACAGCCTCGCACTACAAGCATTACAAGCGAGCTAGAGCTACCTAAGCATGGCTGCAGCATCCTTCCAGCTGAGCCACGCATTTCTGTCTTGCCGGATCATGTCGCGTTTCAGCTTCGCGCCGAAGCATCGCTACTTCAGCAATCTTGCTTCCTGTCTCACACACATTGGAAGATTAGAGCATGCTGTAACTTGCGATGGAAGTCGTTGGTGTAATTGCCGCGGTTCCCGAACTGATCACGATCATCAAAGTCACCACAAAGTTGGTCCGCGATGTCTCAAATAGCAGAAAGGCTCTTGCCAAAATCACAAAAGGCCTGGATGCGCAGCTCGAGAGCCTTGCAGAAGCTTTGAAACAGATTGAAGCAAAAGGAAAATCCAAGCTTGCGTCGTCGGGACGAGCGAGAAAACTTGCACCTTTACTTCAGCAGTTGCGCGAACAGTTGGGTGGTCTCAATGACATCCTGCAAGCTGCCGCTCAAGGCGGCGGAACATTGAAAAGAATAACCATGATAGTTGGTGGTGCAGAGAAGAAGTTAAAAGATCAGATCATGCGACTTGAGACTAGCATTTCCTTACTCAATTTGAACCTACTTGAGTGTACTCTGACATTGGGCGAAGGTTTGTTATGATTTTGCATGATTCGCTGTGGCTTGTGCCAGCTAATGTAGTTATTCTGCAGAGACTGTAGCTGCAAGCAGGCTTACCAAAAAAGTCCATGCCAAAGGCGCACTCAATCCTTGCGGTCACGAATTCATCCCCAAAAAGCTGGACGGTACATTGGATTGGGTGGCATCGCACCCAGCAATCGTCCAATGGTATCGACCCTCTTCGGTCGGAGATCGATTGTCCGATCCAATTTCTCGGATGTTGGTCATCCATGGTGCTAAGGGCTGTGGTAAATCTGTTCTCGCTGCGTCATTGGCACATGATTTGAAGGCCAAAGGAGTGGCATGCGCAATCTTCTCTTACTACCATGGTATCGAGAGACAGAGAAAACTGAGTGCTTTGTTGGCTACGATTCTTTGGGAGCTTCTGAACATCGAACATCTTCCTGAGGGTATACTGGACCTGGTTTGCGATTCCATCAGCACCGAGCTTACAACGGAGGCCTACTTACTAGATACCATTGAAAAGGTGATCAGTCTGTACAAGAAACCCATACATATCGTCATTGATGCGATTGACGAGTCAGCCGAAGACTGGAATGACAGTGAGGGCCCTTTACGAGCTATTCGAGGGTGGTTAGGAAAACATCCTACACTTCAAGTTCTACTTGTTGGCCGAAAATCGGGACTTCAGCTCGCTCTACGCGTACTGCAAGATACCAACATCATCGAGCTCTCGGAGGATGTTACAAAGGACGACATCTCGAGGTTCATCGCATACAAGCTGCGGGAATCTCCAAATCTCGATGCCATGTCTATCGAGCTGAAACTTCATCTCCAAGAAGCTTTGCTGGAAAAGTCGACGGGAATGTTTCTGTGGGTCGAGCTGGTGTTCAAAGAACTACGGAAGTGTTACAGTCCTGCAGCTGTACGAGAATGCCTTGAAGAATTGCCTCGAAGCCTGGACGACGAATATTCTCGACTCTTCAAACAAGTCATGCACCGCCTGTATGGTTCCCCCCACAAACCTTCAACCCAAACCAAAGCGACCAGAGCGCTGCTCGCCTTCATCGTTGGTGCAATCGAACCACTCTCAGTTGACGATTTGAGGTATGCGTACGCAGCGCTCTGTAATACTGGTCGCAATTGGGAAGACCATTTGATCTCAGAGCCTGCTGTTCTCGACTTCCTAGGGGACTTCGTTGCCTTCAAGGAGGGCCATGTTCACTTTAGCCACGCCTCTGTGGAAGAGTTCCTCCTTCGACCTTTGAGTGAATGGCATGAGGACCAGAAAGAGATCGAATTCTTTCGACTTGACCGTGCGGAGTGTCAGCAATCTGTTGGGACTGCTTGCCTCAACTACTTGACTGTTATTGACCTCGGATACCCTATCACAGATCGCTCATATATCAGTCTTAGCAGCAAACCATTCCTAGGCTACTCCACGAGATACGGTCCTCTTCATTGGACACATTCGTTAGCTGTCGATTCAAGTGCACTTCCTGGATTTCTGGCCAGCTTCAAGGCCTTCATTGCAACGCCACAATTCGGCCGACTCGTCGAACACGTCGTTGTATCCATGCTCCGTGATTTCGGGTTTATGGATGATTGCTTGCATTTCTTGCTTCTGTTCGAGGCTTCGAGCACTGAATTGGTCGAATGTGCGTTGCTCCGTTTGAGCACAGAATCTGCACGTCGGCTCGATCAGTTCGGTCCGACCGATGAGAGGACACAATCGTGGCTAGCTCTTGGAGATGTCTGCATGGACTTATTCGCCTCCAGGGGGTTGGGTGGACTCACTCGTGGGCTCCTGAATGATCCAGCCAAAGCCCAGCTACTCTCTCGAACTTCCATAGAGCCCCTCCACGATTCAGATCCGCAAGACTCGTCATATGAACCACCGCCTCTCACCGAGAAGGCATCTGGGAAAAAGATATCAGAGCAGAACCCTCGCGACCACCGCCACTATATAGTCGGGAAAAAAGAGGCAATGGATACCATTATGCATTCAAACTTGAAGGCAGTCACCCAAATTCCATCATTGTCCAGAGCATTAAGAATTTTTCCTGACCCTCGGGAAATGCAGCGAAAGATGATACAAGCGATGGTAGAAAAAATGCCGGTGCCACTACACCTTCTTTATGCGGATCAGGCACGCCTTCGAGGACACGAAGAATTGGGCCAATCGCTTTTCGACTCCGCTGTGCGCCGCACGGAAGGCAAACGTACTCCGTACAGGGCTCCGGCGCTGACTGGAGCAAATGCATATTCCCTCTTTGAGTATGGCGCCGTGGAAAGCGAAATTCAGTACAGTCGAGCGTACGATCTTGTATCGAAGATACCGAACAACCCGTTTGCCTATATATGGATGCTGCAGGTTATGGACTTCCGGATAAATACCCTATCATACCTGGATGAGCTGGATGAAATAGACATCATGATAGATCGCTCGGTGCTGGGTCCAGTCGTGGCGCCTTCAAGCTCTTTCCTCCGGTGGAAGGATGTCCTCTTCGACCGGTTTGTATACAAACGAAAATGGTGGCTTCGGCACGTAATCTCGAGATTGGAATGGCTGGCATCTACTCTTATCCGGGAAAGCCTTTTCACTAGTGCACATCGAATGCTGGAGAGCCTGGTCGAGAATAAGAGACTTTTATTCGGCCCACACCACTGGAGAGTGCTCCATGCCCAGGTAGATGCAGGCAATAGTCTATTGCTAAGTGGGGACTATTCGAAGGCCGAAAAGTACTTCCGGGATACTCTGAGCAGCCATGACGAGAAAGATCTTAACAAGGGCCATCACTTAATTGCTGTCGCTCGATTCAAGTTAGCCAAGGCGGTATACTTTCAGGGACGGCACAACGATTCTATGCCCCTTTTTCGAGATGCAAGGGATCATCCAAGTAGGAGAGAGTGTGCGAGATGGCATCAAAAATGCACCATTTTCATCAGTCGCTGCCTGCGAAGAAAGGGCGACTTTGAAGCCGCGACGAGGGCTCTAGAGACCATATCAGCTGAAAGAGTTGTCGATGCTTTGCGAAATAGCAGAGCCCCGGGACCAAAAGATGACAATCTTTTTTGGAACGCGATCTGCAGCGTCTTCTCACATCTCGGCGAACACGAAAATGCTTTAGCAGTGCGAAGAAAGATGCATGCGCTCCTCGATGACTCTCAGCAGCTGACCATCTACAAGACGGCGAATGCCTTGGAACTAATAAAGCTGTTGAAACAGGTCTGCGCACATGAAGAAGCTGTCGAATCTTTGACGGAACTTAACGACCGCTTCGAAGGACTTATGGATAGCTCAGGCCTGACGAAAGAGAAAAAGAAGAGAACAATTATGGGCGATAGGGCGACGATATTAGAGCTGCTGAAGGACATTGCAGACTCTGAGAAAGGGGCTGAGTTAGGTAAGAAGATACTTCAACACTGCCTAGAAGATCTAGATTGGACTCAAGAGAGGAGTAATGGATCGACGCTGGCATCACTCTGGACGAAGGCCGAAACAGAGATATGTTGCGAGACTTCAGAAATATTTCACGGCCCGGATCATCATTGTACGATCAAATTTCGATCTTATCTGTCAAATAATTTTGGAAGCAACGAAGCGCTGGACGATGAAGCTATCGATGCCGAAACATATCTTAGCGAGGATGAAGAACTGGCCGAGAGTTTTGATGATGCGGAGAATGCGAATGTAAACTTCGATGAAGAGGCAAACTTCTACGAGAAGCTTGATAAAGATGAAGACGTTTTTCGGGACTTTGATGACGAAGAAGATCAAGTTTCGGATTATTTCGTAGAGTTGGACAACGATGAGGATTTTGGGACAGATGAGGGTGAGGGTCCAATATTTGGAGCTCGACTGATCAAGAAGTTCGAATCCATCTGGTCGATGCCTCAGTATTGTACTTGGGAACCATATGCTGAACGGACCATGAATCTGGCACTACCCGCACTAGATAGACTTTTGCTTGACTCTGCGGACGCTTACTATGTACGTAAGGAAATCTAGTCAAGAATAAAGGTACCTCGCCAATAGGTACTCGACTTTTCACATTTAAAGAGAAAGGTGAAGATAACGGGCTTGTATATTACACTTAATACGTGGGTAGAAGGATTTCATTCCTACCTTGGCGTCGACAACGCCATGGGACTTCGACTCAACTGATTACAAAAGACCAAGACGTAGAAGCCACATGAGTCTGCGTTATAGTAAAGGCCCACAGACCGACTCGTGAGTATTTCTAGAGGTGCGAAGAGTTTCGTGGCAGTGACAGGTCCACGGCGTCTGCTGGCAAATGCGCGGAATGCAGTCATCCGGAATGACGCGCTTGCCTTTGGCCGAAATTGAGACTTGGAAAGGAGAGTCGACTCCGAGCAGCACTTTTACACTCATGCATATCCAACTGAACATGCATTCCTGGTAGGGCTCCTCTACGAAAGTTCACCGCCTTTAGCGGGGAGATTCTGCCAATCCAAATTATCTTTCGTTCTGGAGAATTGGATATGACACTTCGGTTTTCTCTCCCTGGCACGCGATGGTGAAACGCAAGCTTGGTGCACTGGAGAAGGTGGACGCTGACTTGTGCGATCAATGATCTGACCCCTACTTGCGCCCTGTCCTGACTTACTCTTTTGCAGAACGAACCTTCAGCACAAAATTCGGAGAGATCCACCGTACGCATGGCGCGGCCAAAACTGAGGCATGATACTGATTGAGGGCAGATCCTACCAGAACGACTTTGTGACTCAATATCATCAGTACGAGACGTTTCGAGATGTCTTGCAAGAGGCACCTACATCCACCGACGAAAGCGGTCTCATTTCCCTGCGAGACCTTATCGAATTTGTCTCTCACGTTGCAGATTGCTACCGCGAAATCACGAGCAACTTTGCGCAGGATCTCATAAGGCTGCTGTCTGCACATCACGCTTTACTCGAATATGAGCTCCGTGACAAAGTCGTTGGGAGCCTCCTCTTGCTACGGAAGAAGGGCATTATTGATTCTTCGACGTGAGCACTTTACGCATCAAGTTCGAGCTCATTTGGCTGAAACGGTACAGGCTGTTGAATACTTTCTTCCCAATCCTCACATCAACGCAGAGCAAGTCGCTCAGAGCACTCCTGTATCAGAAAATCCTATCCGACCTTCGTGCCTCAAACCTAAAGACGACAAACCACCGTCTCAATCGCGCGACACAGAATGTACTCTACGAGCTCGTAACGTCGGACCGAGCGTCGCCTAAAGCCTTGTGGACTATTAGACTCACCCGTGAGCTCTGGAAGCGTCAAATATGGACTGATTCCAAGGCAGTAGAAATTATGAAGGAAGCAGCCCTTGCCGAGCACGAAAAGATAATAGCTAGTGGTGTGCGGTTCTTTTTGGGAGGAGATAAAGAAAGAGAGGAGGCACTGGAGGAAGAGAGCGACGAGGAGGACGCGATCGATATGGCACAGTTACGGCATCAAGCAGGTATCAATAAGAAGACGAAGAAGAAAGCAAAAGAGTTGAAGAAGGCGGCTGCAACAGTGCGCAAAAAGGAACGAAAAAAAGGCCAACCACACCCGCTGAATTTCTCGGCGTTTCACTTACTTCATGACCCTCAAGGCTTTGCTGAAGCTCTATTCTCGAAGCATTTGCAAGCTGCTAAAACAAAATTGAACCTTGAAAATAAGCTCCTCGTGCTTCAGCTGGTTTCACGGCTCGTAGGCCTTCATAGGCTTACTCTGGATACCCTGTACTCGTATTTTCTCAAATATCTCACTCCCCGACAACCTTCGGTTACTTCTTTCCTTGCTTCGCTAGCACAAGCTACGCACAACCTAGTCCCTCCGGACGTACTCGAGCCGCTGATCCAAAAAATTGCGAATGAATTTGTGTCCGAGGCAGCAGCGTCGGAAGTTGCATCAGCAGGTCTCAATGCAATAAGAGAGCTCTGTGCCCGACAGCCATTGGCGATGAACGAGACTTTACTACAAGATCTAGTGATGTATCGGAAGAGCAAAGACAAAGGCGTCATGATGGCAGCCAAGGGCTTGCTCAGCTTGTATCGTGAAGTCGGGCCTGAAATGCTCAATAGGCGCGATCGGGGAAGAGACGCAGCTCTCAGCTTACGAGTCGGAGACAAGAAACCAGCTAGGTTTGGGGAGGAGCGGCTGGGTGAAATTGAGGGGTTGGAGCTTTTGGAGAAATGGAAGGAAGAAGAGCGAAGGAAAAGACGGGAAGAGCAAGGCTTGCCGCCCACTGCGCCATCTGACGAGGACGAAGCGAATCGAGATGCTGAAGATGAAGCCGGTTGGGCCAATTGGGATGCTGAGGAAGATGACAGTGACGATTCAGGGGGCTGGATTGACGTCCATAGCGACGGAAGTGATATTGACATCAGTGATGATGAGGAAAGCGCACGTCCGTCAAAGGTGGCAAAAACTGAAGATGAAGAGACAGCATCCAAGAAAGCGTTGGACGGAGGAGATAGTGTTGTTGTTGACGCTACCAAAATTTCTAAACTAGCGACTACGCGCATTCTCACGCCTGCGGATTTAGCCAAACTTCAAGAGTTGCGAACACAAGCGGAAGTTTCGAAATTGATGCCAAGCAACAGGCGCCGGCAACAGCTCGAAGCGCGTCATGCGGATGACCCGCTCACGGCAGAGCAGATCGAAGGCTTGGCTATGCTGTCAAACAAGAGGACAAAGGACGAGAAAATAGCTATGGCAAAGGCGGACAGGGAGGAGAATCACCAAAGCACTGCAGCGAAGCGAAAAGAGAAAAAGGCAGCAGAAGGCAAGAGCACAACAAATAAGGAAAAGGCGCGGAAGAAGAATTTTATGATGACTTTGGGTAAGGCAAAAGCGAAGGGAAAGCGAAGCTTGGTGGAGCATCGCAAGATATTGAAAGCGCACACTGAGCGGCAGAAGCGTGGAGGCCGACGTGGCAATAGATGATGAGAGTAGTTACCCCTGACGTCCTCTTCTCGATGAGAGAAACAGAGAATGCTAGCCGCTTGATGGCGTGTTTTAGACCAGCGATCTGCATCAAGCAGTTTGAGATCACGCTGGGTCGGTCTCGAATTAGTCTGAAGGTCCGCTACGCCGCTACGCTTTTCTCCAGCGTCATCCTGGCCGATGTAAAGCCAAGAGCTGGTCAACAAAGAGCTTAAGGCAGACCCAGGCCACCGCCTCTTTCTCCGCCCAATTGTGAAATCACCTGAGTCTGATCTCGCTGAAAATGGTGATGGTGCAAACTCTCAGGCGCCGCTCCAATCAGGAGCTGCGGCACTGCCCCATGAGCTCTTGGCACCCACCCGACACCTGCTGTCCACCCAGTTCTCATAAAAATCATTCCCCATTACCCTTATCAACAATACATGCACGATTCCGACACAGAAATCAAGTATAATGGGTTCAGAGCCCGACCTTCACCGCGCCATATCTCTTCGACCCAGTCCTTTCCACCGCTCTGGGGGAACGCCGCTTCCTGATTCCTCGCTTGCACCGATCAATGCGCCGCTTTCTGAAGACAAAGCTGGAACTTCCAGCAGTGTCGAACCATCAACGCCCCCGGCGGATGACAGCAATCCGCACTCTCGTTATAACGCCGGTGGATATGCATCCTCGTCGGACGAAGCTGAAGGCCAGCGCCTGCCTCGCTACACGAAAGAAAACGACCCATTCCAGCTATCCAGCAAACTCAAATCGCCCGACGAAATTGAGACAATCAAGACAAGGACTGCCCATAAAAAGAGGTTCGGCTGCGCTCCCATCCCTGTAAACAAACAGATATGGCGCGCAAGAAAACTTAAGGGATTCTACGAGGACCAGAATGAGAACATTGAGAGACTACTGAAGCCAGTGGACGAGCATGTCCGCGAGGCAAAGCAGGAGCAAGGCGATGACCAGCTCAAATACAAGATTGCAGTCCGGGGCAGCTTTGTGGCAAATGTCCTGCTTGCGGTCCTGCAGGTCTACGGTGCTGTGTCTTCTGGCTCTCTATCGCTGTTCACCACCATGGCCGACGCGCTTTTCGACCCTCTCTCCAACGTCACCCTCATCCTCTCCAACCGTGCCGTCAATAGCGTCGATCCTCGCAGGTTCCCTTCTGGCAAGGCACGCATTGAGACGGCTGGCAACATCGTATTCTGCTTCCTTATGTTTGCCGTTTCAGCCATCCTCATCGTCATGTCTGCGCGCGAATTGGCTGAAGGGTCTCAAAACGAAGTCAGCAAATTCCATTTACCGTCTGTGCTGGCCGTCGCCGTCGCCTTCAGCACCAAGTTGGTGCTCTTCCTCTACTGCTGGGCGCTGCGCAACAAATATTCGCAAATTCGCATATTATGGGAAGATCACCGGAATGACTTGCTCATCAACGGTTTTGGTATTCTCACGTCGGTCGGAGGTAGCAAGCTTAAGTGGTGGATCGATCCAATGGGCGCCATCATCCTGTCGGTCTTGATTTCCTTCCTCTGGCTGCGGACGGCATACTCTGAATTCCAGCTCCTTATCGGTGTAACTGCGGATCCTCACATGCTGCAGCTCATTACCTATATCTGTAAGCATCTTCATCATTCCACTGAACTTCTTTGTTAAGCTTCCATTGCTAACGACGGACACCCTAGCTATGACCCATTCGCACCACATCCGCGCCATCGATACCGTTCGTTCTTATCATAGCGGTCCCCGTTTGATCGTCGAAGTCGACATCGTCATGGATCCAGAGGAGACACTGCGTGCTACACATGACGTCGCGGAAGAGCTGCAGAAAAATCTAGAGAAGCTGCCCAACGTAGAACGGGCGTATGTGCATGTTGACTACGAGACATCGCATGCACCGGAGCACTTCCTCAAAAAGGAGCTATAGATAGATTGCCTTTGCTTGCGCTGCCGTAGATCTGCAAATTCACTGGCTTTCGATTTCATTGGGAACCTACATTAGGTGTTCACGTTGATCCTGTCCTTGTTATCAGAGAAAAACAGAAAGGCCAAAGCTATTTCAATGGATGCATGCTCAGCATGTTCAAATCGCTCGACTGTCCTTTCGCTTGCGTGCAATTCCATCACCGTAAGGCATTGGGTCACACTAAACCTATATCGACACAGCTGGTGACGCAGTAGTAGGAGGTGCTCCCCCAAACCCCAACTCAGACGCGCGTTGGACGTTTTCAATCACTGATGCTCAGACCAACCCGTATGTGGCCAAGAGCGAGAGGCAGCTGATCGTTGTGCTTCCTCTGTTGGTCCATATCTCAATAAGCCTACTCTACGCCATGTATTCGTTTTGGAGGAGGAAAGTCTGCATGGCACTACGTAAGTCCAGGATGATTGATGTTTTCAGTTTCCCTGGTCAGGAAAGTCAGATGCCGCTTTCGCCTGCGTTCGGGCAAGGAGATACCATATCTCAGGACCATGGTCTCTGCGCACAGCCACGAAGAAGGGCAGTGCTACTTGAATCACTCTCTGACCTGCAGTGAATATCGATCTCAAATAATTCCTCATGTCCTGTCATTTTGTTCTCTACCTACCCTTTAGTGATCTTCATTATGAGGATTTCTATGGGTGTCTGATCGCTGTCCCACGTTGTAACGCGACCAAAAACATCCCCGCATGACGTGGGGTTGATCTGAAGTATAGTTAATCCTTTTCATTTTCTAATCGCATACAAAAACATTTATCAAAATTGGCTCACTCATACGTCCCTCAATCTGAATGCTTAGGTCTCTGAATACATGTCTCTATTGAATCTTGAATTGGTTCGGCTTTCATAGTTTCTCAAAAAAAATTTATCAACTACGATGTCTATACTCATCACAGGTGCTTCTGGCTTCATTGGCCAAGGCCTTGCCTCTGCGCTATTGAAAACTTCTTCTCCGCCTGAAGATCTCATTCTAACAGATCTCAACGAGCCTGCCTTGCCTCCATGTGACCCCAATCTCCAACAACGCGTTCGCCGGCTCGCTGCCGACCTCACTGATACTCAGTCCCGTCTTGGTCTACTTTCCGAGGCTGCGTCTAAAAAAAACTTGAAAGCTGTCTATATGCTGCACGGGATCATGTCCTCTGGCTCGGAAGCGAACCTGGAGCTTGGCTTAAAGGTCAATTTGGACGCCACGAAAGCGCTTCTCGACGATCTACGCAACCGGCATCCAGGTATCCGGGTCGTTTTCACAAGCTCATGCGCTGTCTACGGGCCCCAACCAGAAGGCACGCTCTTCAGCGAGGACACCACAGTGCCGGTCCCTTTGTCGAGCTACGGCACGGAGAAGCTAATGTGCGAGTTTCTTCTGAATGATTACTCCCGCCGCGGCCTCCTCGACGGCATCATCTGCCGTCTTCCCACCGTCATTGTCCGGCCGGGCAAGCCCTCCGCCGCCGCCAGCAGCTTCGCGTCCGGCATGTTCCGCGAGCCATTAGCGGGCGACGAAGCCATTCTGCCCGTGCGCCGCGAGCTGAAGCTGTGGAACTGCTCGACGCGGGTGGTCATTGCGAATCTGGTGTACGCTTCGATGCTTGATACCGCGAAGTTTGCGCAGCGCGGGTATTTGAATCGCACGGTGAATTTGCCGGGGAGGACGATGACCGTGCAGGAGATGCTAGATGCGTTGGAAGAGGTGGGCGGAAAGGAGGTCAGGGGAAGGGTGAAGGAAGAGAGAGACGAGGCGATTGAGAAGATTGTGTATGGCTGGGCGGTGGCTTACGATACGAAGAGGGCGAGGGAGCTGGGGTTTAGGGAGGAGCAGGAGCTAGAGCAGACGGTGAGAGATTATATGGAGGAGTACGTGAAGTCGTGAAATAGGTGGACTATGACATGTCTGAGTTTCTCTGGTACAAAACGCAAACAGCTTCAATTGCTTAGAGCAGCTTTACTCCGTAGGTAGAGCACCGGTTCATGGTTAACCAGCGGCTCGGCACAATTTCGGTCAACTTTTTCCTGCCTCCAAACCGAACACCCTATTAGTTCAGCGATTTCCCACATCTTGAGCCTCAAGTCAAAACGGCTATCCACATCCACCATACACCATGCCTGTATATGGAAGGTCTAGCCAAAGAACAAGCACGTGGCCTATTGGCAAAATCAAGCGCCTGCTGATCGCAGTACCCCGCGCATCTTGACGTCGGACGACAGACGTTAGCATTTCGACTAACTCCAACGTCTGCCAGTAAAGTCATGCATACTATGCCCTGTTGTGGGAATATCTACTCCCGGATGCGGAGACGTATTCCCGAGTCTGGTGTTTAGTGCAAGTTTACCGAAGGAACCTTGCATTATATCCGTTGCTCTACGTACTGGACGGCGCTGATGTGCCGAAGATTGTGCACCTTGTAGGGTAGGTACATTTCATGCTCTTTTCTCTCTCACAAAACTCCCAACTCCAAATTCATACTTCGCTCATTTCCTTGGCAATGAAGTCAGGTGTCTATCAGTTCCTGGTTGGCTGTTTTGCCGCGCTTGGCTCTTTTCTATTTGGCTATGACCTCGGCGTAATTGCAGAGGTGGTTGCCTCTGATTCTTTCGTGTCTCTTTTCTTGCAAAGAGATGCCGATTCTCGTTCCGGCACGGTTGTTGCTCTCTTCACCGGGGGATGCTTTCTCGGGGCTCTTGGTGCTGGATTCTCAGATCGGCTGGGCCGACGTGGAACAATTCTCATGGCATGCTGCATTTTTGTCGTCGGCGGCATCATCCAAACAGCTGGAGTCGCAATTGCTATGCTATATCTCGGACGGTTGATAGCTGGCATTGGAGTTGGTTTCCTCACTATGATCATTCCAATTTTCCAGTCCGAAATCAGCCATCGCAAGATTCGCGGGCGGATCACGAGCTTGCAACAGCTCTTCAACGCTCTGGGTCAAATTTTTGCCACCTGGATTAGTTACGGGTGTTATGTTACGTGGACTGGCACAGGCAACAGCAAAGAATGGCGCATACCACTTGCCATTCAAATCATCCCCGCCCTTTTCCTTGGTGGTCTCATCTACCTGTTTCCTGAATCGCCCCGATGGCTCTGCGATCACGACATGGCCGATCAAGGTCTCCAAAATCTTGCCAAACTCCACGCTCACGGCGACATCCACGATCCGTACGTAGTCGCCGAGTACGAGCTCATCCAGGCACAAATCGCAGAAGAGCATGCTACCAAGCACAAAACCTACCTCGATCTCTTCCGCAACTGGCCCAACCTCCGCCGCACTATCATCACCATGATGATCCAAGCCAGTTGCCAGATGACCGGCATTAGCGCCATCCAATACTTCTCTCCTCAGATCTTCCGCCAAATTGGCATCCCTACCTCTACGACACTTATGCTCAGTGCTGTCAATGCCATCATCGCCTTTGCAGGAACCAGCGTCTGCATTCTCGTCATTGACAACATTGGTCGTCGACCCCTTGAGATTTACGGCTCCGCTATCATGGCTGTTACCTACATCATCAACGCCATCATCATCAAGCTATATCCATCCAGTTCGACTAACACAGGAGCTCATTGGGCATTCATAGTCATGACGTGGCTCTTCAATTTTGTCTTTTTCATTACCGGAGGCCCGCTGTCGTGGGCAATTCCTGCCGAGTTGTTTGGGACGGCCATGCGTACCAAGGGTGTAAGCGCGGGCGCTATGACAAGCTTTGCATTCAATACCATGATTGGGCAAGTAACTCCGATTGCAGTCTCCTCCATCGGCTGGAAGTATTACATTGTCTTCATTGTGTGCAATGTGACAAATGGACTGTTCTTTTGGGCATTCCTACCCGAGACGAAGGGACTAAATCTGGAAGATATGGATGAGCTATTCTACGAAAGCCCGACTTTTGTGCCAGGAAGCAACTGGAAGCCGAGCTCACACGTTGAGCAGAGTGCAAAAGATATTGCGGAACAGGAAAAACAGACAGGTTCTGTACACGAAAATCCTGGGAAAGCTGCAGATCTGCCAACGATCGAGAGAGTTGAAGACCTGAGACTAGATACGGATAAAGCATGACCCTGATGGCATTGTTATGCTCGTCGCGAGCAAGGTGGTATTAGCATCAGGGCTTGTCAGAAGAAATGTCGCCCCAAAAACTCTACCTTAATCATAAGTCTGAATTCACATCACGGTGCCTCTCATCAAAATCTTAGCTATTTAATTGGCTGAATTTTTAGATAACAAGATCAGAAAAAAATTAAACTTAGACTTCTGAATGAGGGTCTCCTCGATCTAACTAAGGGATGTCGACATTTCTTTTATTACCCTAATGTTAAGACACGTGATGTTACATAACACATGGAAATCCTAGAAATCTTCATCTATTCTCTAATTGGGTCTTTCCTGGCATCATCGATTTGCTCGAGGAACTTCTTCGCTGCGGCTTTGTCATCCTGGAAGATATGCTCCGCCACTAGCCGTTGTGGTGTCTCGCCCAACCACTGGAAGAGCGAGAAATCTTGGAACTGGTCTGCTCGGAAAAGCTCCAGTACCTCGAGGGGCTCGTCATCGCTGAGATTCTCAATGAAATGACCCATGTTCCTGGGCACAATTCCCACATCACCCGCCATGTAATCAAACGTCCGCGCATTTCCCTCCGCCGCAAAGATTGTCACGCGAGCGCGGCCTTTGATGAAGTACGACCATTCATCAGCATTGGGATGCCAGTGCATCTCTCGCATTGCGCCAGGCCCGATGTCGAGATGTCCCGCTGCGACCGTCTTGGAAATGGGGAAGTTGCTGGAGTCCGTAATGCGCACTTCGCCGCCACTGGTGACCTCGGGTGTCTGTGCCAGCATGTGGTGTGTGAAGTTGAGTTTCGATTTCTTGACACCACGACCGGTGGGTACCTCGTCATCGATCGAACCTGGGAGCGAGCCGGCGAAGATGTACTTCTCCGAGCTGGGGATGGACTTGAAGAGCTCCGCTCGGGAGCGGAAATTGTGGGCGAGTACGGACTTGGGCGTGTGAGCAAGCCAGTCGGTAAGGAGGAAAGTAGATTCTTCGGAGAAGTGACCATCGTCAAAGATGAGGAGGAACTCGGTGCCATTGGGACTTAACCCTTGCAGCGAGTGGGGATGGCCTGATGGGAAGTACCACAGGTCACCCTTTTCGAGGTCGTCAACAAAGCTGCCCCCTTCGACGTCCAATGCCGTAACTCGGACGTTTCCTTCGAGGACATATGCCCACTCGGCTTCCTTGTGCCAGTGCAGTTCCCGAATGACGCCTTCATCCAACCTCATGTTGACACCTGCCAATTCGACACTGGTCGGAAGCTCCTTGATTGTTGTCTGACGCGTCCAACCGCCCTCTTCAATCCTGACATGTGAGTCTGCAAAGCTCCATCGCATGTTTTTCAAGTCGCCATGATCAGTTGTAGGCGGTCTGATCATATCGGGATTCTGTTTTTCGCGCATTGGATTCCGGGGGCCCATGACCGTGGCTCCTTCGCCATTGCGCCAGGGTAAAGGCTGGAGATCGTCGCCAATGGAGTCGACTTTGTGATCATACTTGTCTCGATGTTTTCGGGTGTAAGGTTGATTGCCCCCGTCGAGAATGCTTTGGAAATCATTGACAGGGAAAGCTTGGGAAAGCTGAGAGCAGAGGGTTACGAGTAAAATCGACAGAACTCTTAAGGCCAGAAACATTGTGTGAACAGTCTTGGTACAGAATTGATGGAAGAAGAATTGTCGGAAAATCGGTAACGACTTACACAAGAAGAGGCAATAGAAAAAGACGCCTCGATTACACTCGTAGACACGGGAGCTCCAGGTCCAAATATGGCTGGATCGGAAGCGTGCCAGAAGCTGGTTTGGTAAAACATGCACCGTTAGACATAAGCCGATGGAGGCAGAAAAACTGCCGTTATCGTGATCGCGCAGAGCTGCAGACGCGGGAAAAATGTTCGATCGCCCTTAGTCATGATGACGTAGCTACGTACACTTGCCGCACTATCGTGACTTGCAGCCTCCGACTGTCTCGTCTGATCGCTTCTTTGGTTTCGACTAAGACGGATCCGATTTACCGGCGGAATAGTCAGATGATGCAGAGCCATGGCGTCGGTGACTAGACTGGTCTGTGGCGGCCGGTTCCATCTCTACTTCCGATTGTTTGACAGACCGGCAATAGCCATCCATTCCTACTGTTTTCCTTTGCCTTGACGCGCGTTAACTGCTCAGAGTCACATATTTTTACTTGTCCCGCATACTGTCTCATAAGCGCTAGTTTCTTTGAAGATCTTCGGGCATCTGGTCACGCGTTCTGTCGTTATGGCATCCGAGCGTACTGCAAATGACCAGACCCCCTTGTTGCCAAAGAACAACAAGAAGAGTCCATGGAAAAATCTGGGTTCGCACTTGAGCGAGGACGTTCATCGTCACTGGGCGGACTTGCCTCTGATCGTTCTTTACTTCAGCACTGGGTTGATAGACAGTTCATCCATCTCGACATGGGGGTCCTTTGTGAGCATGCAAACCGGTACGCCCTTGCGGTTGATAAGCAGGCGATGCACATTCCAGTGTTGATGATAGTTGGCAGGCAACACGGTTTATCTAGGCCTAGGTCTTGCGAGTCCAGAGGAATCTAACCGCTACTTGAAAGCCCTTGTCTCCATTGGCTTTTTCCTCCTCGGTTCGCTCTGCTTCAGCTCGTTCCATCGCTGGGGTTCTCCATTACGTCGCTGGGTCTTCGTTTCCACATTCCTCTTCCAGGGCTTATGTGTAATTGCGACCGCGATACTGGTCACGCTTGATATCATCGACAAAGACACCCTTCGCTGGCCGAATATACTATCCATCGCTCTGCTGTCCTTTCAGGCAGCTGGTTCAGCCGTGGCTAGTCGCCAGTTGCAGTTCAATGAGCTACCGACAGTCGTGCTTACAAGCGTGTATTGCGACCTTATGTCTGATCCTCTGCTATTCACGGCCAAATTGCCGGAGGATTCTAAAAGAAACCGCAGAGCCGTGGCAATTGTCGTTTGCCTGTTTGGAGCGGTTTGCGGTGGACTTTTTGCGAAGTCATCGGTTGGACTTGCAGGGGCTCTTTGGGTAAGCGTCGTCATCAAACTTCTTGTTGCAGGCACTTGGTTCCTATGGGCTTCCGTGCCAAAAGAGCGAGTCGGTGAAGCGTGAGCAATTTGTTTGATGTGATTATATCAAAGTAACAGTACTATATATGTTCCGAAAGAGCTTCCGCGAACTGTGACATTAACCTCGGCCTACTGTTATTGGAGCTTTCATATATGTGAGTGGAACAGGTTGCGCGCTCCCACGTGCATCTGTCTCCCCCAAAATGCCGCCTGCAATTCTGCTTTTAATGTTAGCTTCAAACGCAATCGCGAGAGACAGTATCAACTTCATCGGGAATTGTGGAGCAAAAAATAGACTCATTGAAGCCATAGGCGAGCATACCAACGAGCGGAGAGATTTTGAGGTCAAGTTCAATGTTTTGCAAGATTTAGAGGAAACGCAGAGAAGTTGGGGACTGAAGTGGTTTCTCCTTTATCCATCTATCGTAATTAGAACTGTGACGGAAACATATATATATACGAGCACATTCGAATCGGCGGTCGCCGCCAAAGCTGGGACCAGTGCGGACTTGTCCTCAGGGCGGACTCGGAATGGCGGGCGTCCTTGCTAGTACAGACTTCCAAACGGCTCGATTGCCGGCCCATTTCTTTCCCAGGAGGCTTTCTTCTGGACATCGATGAAGCGGTCCAAGGCATCATCCTTGAGAAGAGCTAAACAGAAACCTCCGCGCCATTACATTCCTGCGAAAAGCTCATCCAGGGAACTCCAATCTTCCCAAAGAAAGTCAAAGCTTCCAGAGAGCATCCCATCACCCGTCAATGTATTAAATGGGATTTCATTGCTGCCATTGTTCGCTTTCTCATCGGTTGGTTGACTTTGATGGATGTTATTGGAGCTTGCATCCTGACGGTGACGATGGTCTTCGGAAGCACTTTCTCGCCCTGTCTCATTAAACCGATTACGCGCCCGCAATAACATGTCAAAAGCAAGACTGGCACCCATTCGAGATCTCACCATGATGGGCTCCTCTTTGCATGAGCTCCAATCGACACTCAGAATATATTTGATGATATCGCACACGCGTGAGTAATAGTCTTCTTTCGTGCGGGCCAAAGGGTGAAAGAGGTTCCAGGCCGAGGATAAGGCACTTTCCGTGCAGACAGGGTCGGTATCGATTTTCCAAAACTTGGTGATCTTGAGCAGGTAGATAACAGCGAAACACAGGCTCTGTGTTTCAAAGATCGTCCATTGCGCTGGTTGATCGGTGGATTGCGGAGCCTCGGACGGGAAAGTGTCTCTATAGAAGCTTCTTCGAGAGTCCTCCGAACAACAGAGCTCTATAATATCCACAGCCAGTTTTGTACCACGTGAGAGATATCCTGTAATCTGAGCCATGTTCATTTTGCTACTGAGATGACCGGGAGTTTCCTGGTTCCTGAAGTGCATCAGTGCATAAGTATATGTTTGTAATTTGGAACCTAAGTTTATGACCATCAGGCCTATATTCCATGGCGCGGCACTGTGCTTTTCCAACAATTTATACTCCATATCGCAGATTTCTATTAAAGAGAACGGGTCTGGAGCTAAGCCGTCGGCCTTACAATGGTTACGGCCTAACATGGTTGAAGATTTGTGCATCTGAAAGCTAATGTGAAGTAAGGTTTGAAGTGTAGGTGGCAGGCACGGTGCACGACCGGCTAAAGCTTCCAATATCGTATGGTCTGGACTGATTGTTGCCGGCAGCCCAGCAATCGCGCTGAGACTAAAGTTATACTGTCAGTGTGTTGAAGACCTTAGCCAAGAAAGCACGCACTTTTGATTCACAATGAAACATGCGATCCAAGTTTTGAACCTTGCAGCCACTATATCCTCATTGACAGTCGCTCCGTAGTTATACTCCAAGATATGCTGCGGTCTATGCAGGCCGCCCAAGAGAGCTTGGTGAGTTGCCATTCCGCAGTACACCCACGCAGGGTGTACGATCGTTCGTTCCGTAGGGAGTGGCCAGCAACACAGCAGCAGCAGTGCCTGAATAGAGGACAATGGCGGGCGGCAGATGTGAGTCTGCTCTGCAGCAAGCCTCTTTACCGCGGGTGTAAGCCGGGCGCTGAGATCTTGCTCAGGATCATGGCTTTTTCGAGAGCTCCTCGATGCTATGAGGATGACCGACCAGAAGAGAAAGGGACTCGAGTATGGGTCCTGCATAAAGGTACTTTTAGAGGGAAGCAGGGGGAACTTTCCATGGTAATTGGTGTAATACCTAATTTACATCAGGTCAAAAGTAAAATATGTCGAAATGAACAAAACTGACTCATCAATCCATTTGTTGACTTCTTGATGAGATAGTTCCACACCTTCGAGGGTCCGTGACATTGGACTATGCTCCCCTTGAGGTCGAGTCGATGTCTCTGTAGCTATCGGAGCTAAATTTTGATGGCTAAGATGCAGATGTTGATGTCCAGATGCTGTCAGTGCACTCAATGCAGTCGAATTCCCTGTTGCATTGCTGACAGAGGCAGCACTACTTGCGCTGAGGTCGCGTAATTGCTGTTCAAGTCGGTCGAGACGACTGTATTACTACCATCAACCTAAAAATCTTTCAATTGAATTATTTTGTAGCTATTGGACAAACTTACTCTCTTTTGGCCGTTCTTTTGAACGATGTGTCCACGTAACAATGCAGTCCAGAGCTTAAGCACTTCGAGCAGGATCCGGGAGATGTGTCGCCGTAATTACATTTTACCTATTGAACAGATTAATACAGGCCTGGAGATAACTTCATCATGCCGCCAAAGCATTCTTGCCTTCATTTGCCGGCACTGCACACAGGCAGTGCGTCTCTGCCTTTTGCTAGAAACGGACATTGTCGCCAGCTGTTAATAACATCGAACTCTGCGGTCAAATTTGATCCGATCACAAGATACATCGATATGCTTCTAGCCCCCGCAGGTAGTTGGCTGCGGTTGTGGTACTCTTGCTAAATGTATGTAATGATACGTGCGTTGGAATTACTCTTTACATTCGAGGACCTCGCTGGAACGCATGATATTGGACCGTTTGAGAAGGAGTCAAGCGTGCTTAGTTTTCGCGCGGCGTCACGGCATTGACAATTCTCAGACCAGCACAGCTTGACGGCAACGGAAGGGCTGCCATGGTGAGGTACTCAAACCTGTCAATACCTAAGTTGAAGCGAGGAGCGCTTAGTCAGCATGGCCCTTTCACAGCAAATTTAGCGTGAGCAGAAAGCCTTGCTTTACATCGGTACTAGGTGTCTGATTGAGTACCAAGCGAAAGATCTGCTATTACAACTTGACTTTGTTTCAGGCTAATAAGCAAGTAAGATTTCCCAGGGAGATTTCTGAATTTGCTACATATTTTATTACTAGACTCACTATTGAGCCTTATTACGGAGTAATTTGCTACTGAATTCGCCGCTTTGCCTGCGCTGAGACCTGCTGCAAGACTTGTTTCCAGACCTCCTAAATTCGATACTCACCTGGTCGTTACGTCTGTTGCCAGGTTTGCAGCTTATTCCGCTGCCGATCTTGTTTAAACGAGTGGCTTTGTCGAGATTCTGTATATGATGTATGTTCGGATTTTCCAAGCCAAGAGCGGGGGAGCGCCACGGCAAAAATGACAGATGTGTACTGGCAATCACCAGGTTCATGTTCCAGTCGAAAGCAAGTACAGAGTAGCTACAACTATGATACACGAGCAGTCAAAGAGAGGATCTGCCAATTCATACGTGCTTCTTTTTAATTTGGAATGTCTAAGATTTATAAAGCCACTGTTATTACCTGTTGCATGGACTTGCCAAGATGTCCATTTGCAATCACTGATGACGTCTGCTGACCACCCATAATCGCCGAGACACAAAACCCATGTTCATCTTCAGAATCACGGATCATTAAATCGACCCTGCCCATGAGAAAGTTGACTGGCTCGAAATCGTTCAGGATAATAATACAGGGTAGCTACCATCGTTGTCCATCATCACGGCGGTATCCCAGCGCTACTCTCGAAACACCTATGCCAGATATTGTACAATCCTTCCAACTGCTGCAGTTGGTTGCAGGCGGAACATTCCGGCGAGAAAGTGAACAATCGACTCCATGCACTCCTCGCGAACAAGTTTGGTTCATCTTCGTCCTTGCTTCCCTGCGTTATCCGAGAAAAGGTGTGTGGTGCGAGGCGCGCTCAGAAGATCGCGGCAACGTTCCGAGTCCCAAGATATCCACTTCGCGGCGCTGCAGACCGCCCAGTGCATCACGCCAATCACCGCGCTGAAATTCATTACCTAGATCGTGCCAAAGGGTCCTGACATAGAAACCCATTCCTATTAAGGGAATTTGAAATGAAGAATGTGGCTACATTATAGCCAGAAGCTCTCGCGTTTTCACACATCTTCGTGCCTTGACCGGGTTTCGTTCGTCACCTCAACATCCGTCGTCTTCTCAATCTTGAACCAAGAACGATTTGGGTTGGGGATGTCACCCTGGTCTTTCCATCCAGCAGGCAGGTTTCTTGAAGATGACGAATCTCCCAAAGATTGGTCTCTTACCACCAGTTCCTCCATGCTCACATCATCTCCTGACGAGGAGGCTGATGCACGATCATTACCGATGACAATGGTCTGCGTTTTGCCTGTTACGTCACCCATCATTGTGGTGTCGTCATAAGGTCGAAATGAATTTGCTGGTGCTCTCCGTCCAGACTCAGAATGTGTGCTTTTTTGTTGCCCGTATCGAGCTCTTCGTTCCGTTGACGAAAAGGTCTCACGGACCCGATAGAAGCAGCATCTGAAGAGTGGCCTCAGTGTTGCAAGTGATCCTGCTGTTATGCCCAATCCAGCCTCGATTGTGCAGGTGATCGCAATATTCGCTGCGGCGAAGAAAAAGTCGTCTTCGCTGACAAGCCCACTCTCGTATTTGAATCGCACCAAAGTCGCAGTACTGCCACTGTGTCGAATGTCGTCAGCAATGAGCGCGAAACCTTTCATCTCGGCTTCACACTTACGCCGCTCCCAGCATGAGAATAAACGCCACTGAGACTTTGGTCCGGCGATCCATGTTGGCCGACCACATTATAAACACTGGCAGAATGGCGAAAGCCCAGTCTGCGAATGCCTGGACTGTAGCGTGCGTATAGCCCATTCCAAGTTGCGTTGATGCTGATTGGCAAAGGCCAGCGAGCTTGTTTTCAAGAATCTGGGATGGGTCGCCGCATTGGAACAGAGCGAAAAAGAAGTATGCGATGCCGTACGTCGTAGAGATGGCCATGACCACATATATGAAGACAGTATGCCACTTGCGGATAACAATTCGTAGCAGGAAAACTCCGAGTGAGATTTTGAAAAATATCATAGAGGCTATATAAAAGCACTCGCTGAGGAGCACGAACTAGAAGAAGGTTACCACTTGCGCTACGTAGATAATGCGAAAGTCTCACCTTCAGGAGCTCTCCGAGAGTGTGCAGCTCATCAGAGGAGTTAATATGACTTCCTCCCCCGAAACTGACTTCCACAATTAAGAAGGCACAGAATAGTGTGAACGTAAGCTGCTTATAGTCAGATACGTGGAAAGCCCCTTTGTCAACAACTTTTGTGATATGTCCCAGACAACTTACGAGAGCCAATCCCATCATCCAATCATCCAGGCCAAAAGATCCCAGTATGACTTGCCTCACCCAAAATCGCAAGGACACAGCCAGCCATGACAGCACAAGGAAGCTGACGCTCGTTGCTACTATGGCAGGCCCTTTGGAGGCAAGTTGCGCGGCTGGGTCTGGTGCGGGAGATGCCATAATTGAGTTATGCCATAGAAAACCAAAGATGGGGATCGCGACAAGGGTCTGTATCCAAGTCCCCAATCGAGATATAATGAGTGTGGTCGACGTGAATGAAATCAATGATCTTTGCTCTTTTTCGTATTCGGTCCGGCCGGACGAAAGAAAGATAGACTTTGCCGGAACGGCAAGGCGAATGGGCAAAAATGGAACAGCTTATGGATAGTCACGAGTGTTGGCACCTAGGGTTTGAAGATCATACAGATAACATCGTGAAGGAAATGGAGATCAGGTCCCAGGTAAGTTTGAGCGGGCACCAGAGCGGAAGACGAGTATAGATGACAGAGGTGCCAGCATGTAACATCAAAGCAATTGGTTGACCAAAAAACGACATGTGGACCTACGTGAAAGATTTAACCCTAGGCACGCAGTCAGCGTGTACCAGCGTTGACCCCAATGCCAGTGCCCCTGTTAGTCAATAGGAAGGAATGTCCCAAACTTCCGAGGTTTCCTTGCCTCTTGTGGCTTCGAGCAACTGGCACGGCTTTGTGACGCAGGCACGTCCCAGCATATAGAACATCTCGCGGGGCATCTGGCCCGACCGGCGAACTAACCAGATCGGTGCAGTACTCGCGGTTTCATAGGATTGCATCTTTGAGTCTCGCGTTCCATCGACTGCTCTAGAAGCGCGCCAAGACGTTCAGGAGATTACGGGTAAGCCATGTGTACGTATGTACCACTAACAACGGAGAATAAGTCAGGCACGAAGGCGTAAGCAGACGCCATCGAGTCAGGTACCATGGCACGGTTTACCGCAGAGCTTAGGTGGGATTTTGACGTGGATATCAAGTCTCTTGCCGAGGGTTACCTTGGCCAGGAAGTGCTTGGATGTCGTAGCAGTGGAGCCCGCCTCGTGTCAAACCAGGGACCAGCCAACTTCCGCTACAGTGGATCCGCCACCAGGGGTAGGAGGTTCTTGAATGTGAAACGAGCTCAAGGTCTACTTGCATAACGGTTTGTAGAGATGCAAAAAAGTATCCAGGTCTGTGAAACTTGAACACTACAGAATAAACATTGGCAAGTCACAATGACGATTTCCCTGTGCAAGTCAGAAGATGCCTCGGCGTCTGTCAGCTTTCACCAGCAAGCACAAAGACACCGACCAATCGTAGATTAATGCCTAGGATCATAGTTAGGGTCTTCGGAAGAACGATCAGGATGTAGAGTAGAGCGTACGGAGCGGCGACAGGGAATGCGATCCGAGAATCCGAGAGATTCACATCCCCGGAACGCCGTCCACCAGCAACGTCGGGTCAGGTTTTCGGCTTCAGTAAGATGGCTGAATTCACGCATGAACTCTGCCAAGGCTTCCAAACGCCAGCCGTTAGGAACAATGACTGGGATGTGTCGTCTCAGATAAGGTTGATCTACCGCATGGATTTTGCTACGGCTGGGAATCAAGCCCAAGTTCTTTGGATGAAAACTACCTTCCCTGTATGGCGAGAGAACGGAGCTATCTTCGTTTATAGAGTCAGAATATCGATGGTCTTGGTAGCCCTGAAGCTCTGGCTGTTGCATACGCCTCGGATATGTTGAGCCAGTCGGCATCTTCTACGGCTTCACAAATAGCTCAAAGGGTTTCGCCGATTGCGCCGCATGAAAGGAAGCACATGCAAGGCACGAAGCCACAGAATGCTGCCCAAATACGAGATGTGCTGCGAGATTACGTCTGCACCGCTTTTAAGTTGCGCGATGGCACGTGTTACCGTGGGACCTAGAGAGGCCATGGCGACCAAGCAACCAGCACAACAACAACGCAGTACGGGAGCATCAAAGGCGAACGGGAAGGCAGGTGTGAGTGGTGTCCACACAACGGTCTCCTTCAGAAGACACAACAACAGCGCGGGCCTTAATTAGTATTTCTGCACGCGCAGCTCGGAGATCACTGCATGCACCCCGCATTGTCCGTCCGCCCAGACGCTCGACCATGCCTACTTCTACACGCCGGACCACCCAAGCAACGCGTGTACCTCAGTCCATACAATCGTCGGACTTTGAGGTACCGAGCGAGGAAGATGTGCTCGCTGCCGAGGCTGCCCAGCGAGCAGCCGATCATGTGGAGCTTGAAGGAGACGGGGAGGGTATGGCAGAGGACGTTGCAATGGAAGACATCGAGGCCGATGGAATGGAAGGGGACGAAGAGGTAGAGCCAGGTAGGTTCTGTTCAACGTCTGTTCGCCATCCTTTCTCTCTGCCCTCTGCCACCCGCTCTCCTTTGCCGGTTCTGCTCTCTTTCAAGCCCGGCCGTTCTGGAGGCAACAGACGTAACGATCATACTGCGATCGCGACCTCCCCTGCGCTCTTTTACTCCAGGGCTGGGGTTCAATAGTGCCCATGGTTTCCACGTGGGCAAGGGAGATGCGCCACGGCCCCATGCCTATACCTCGTTCTGATCTTGCCAGACTGCAAGCTGTTTCGTGATTCTCAAACTGCCAAGGGTCATAGGCAGCTTCCGTCTTGGGTACTAGGCGTGTACCAATGGTCTCGTCGCTTATCGGTCCATCTTCCTTGCACTACTATCCAGCGTACCAAGATACTCGTGTCATCGTGTATCGAGAACTGATCAAGCAATTTCAAGAGGCTTCACGTTTTGGACCGATGATCGCCTCCGCCTCGTCTTCCGTATCTCCGTCATTTCACCCACTGATCTCTCGGGTGCCTTTCTCTATCTTTCCGTGAAAGAACTAATGTCTTGCTTACTCCATCCAACATCTTGCCCTTGCCAGGTGGCCGCGCCGCAAGCTTGGCGAATTCCCACAAGCCAAACCATAATATCTCTTATTATGCCCTGCGCTAACTATAATTCACTAATCCGATACACATTTCCTTGGTACGCCTAAACGCCACTCGCCATAGCAGAGTTCACGGCAGCGATCTCGCAAAATGTCCGATGCACACCAAGCCACTGGCCAAATCCTACACACCCCTACAACTTCTCCCACACTCCGTCTCTTTCAAAGCGCCACTTGCGTCCGCAGCTAATCCAGACTTGCAGACGCCACGCGGCCCTCACCCGGGCCCCCATACGCGCAGCTCGCGCTGCGCGAAATTTCCTCGCTCGCCTCCTGGACCGTGTCGACGAGCAAGCCCGGGTGTGGCGTCGCTGCCCTGCGCTCGCCCTCGCCGGACACCTTCTGGCAGTCGGACGGGCCGCAGCCGCACACGGTGTCGCTGCACTTCTTCAAGCAAGTCGCCATCGTCGCCCTGCGCGTCCACCTCGACTTCGAGGCCGACGAGAGCTACACGCCGACGCGCATGCAGTTCCTCGCCGGCACGGGCCCGCACGACCTGCAGGAGTGGGCCGAGATGCGCTTCGAGCAGCCCAAGGGCTGGATCGACGTCGACTTTGACGGTGTCGGCGAGCTGGAAGAGGAGGATGAGGATGATGATGAGGCGGGGGGCGGGGAGGGGGAAGGAGAG